>JAOEHY010019066.1:2675-16315 GCA_025447955.1 Psilopsiagon aurifrons
CAGGAGCAGAGGGAAGAAAAAGGGGGAAGTGAGTGAACAAACTGCGTGGCTGATTTATGGCTTAAACCACGACACATCCCTAGACAAGTTTAATTCTAAGTGGGCCTTAGCTTTTGTAACTTGGTCCCTGTCTTCCCGGACAACATCCCTGTATTCTTCCCAGGCCGCCTGTCCTTGCTTCCACCTTCTATAAGCCTCTTTTTTCCTTCTAATTTTCTTCAGCAGCTCCTTGTCCATCCAAGGGGGTCTCCTGGCCCTCCAGCAGCACTTCCTTCTAGTAGGGATGTATCGCTCCTGAGCTTGCAGCTGGTGGTCCTTGAATATCAACCAAGAGTCTTGGGCCCCCTGCCCTCTAGGGCTATATCCCATGGAACCTTACTAAGCAGGCTCCTGAAGAGGCCAAATCTGCTCTCCTGAAGTCCAGGGCAATGAGCTTGCTACACGCTCTTCTCACTGTCCTGAGGACACATTTCACATAAATTTCACATTTATTTTTCATAGTTTGTTTGCTTAGTAGCTCTGCAATGAGACTGTGATTACTTAAATCAGTTGTACCTAAATTCAAAGGCTCATTCTTCATTTTAGATGTTCAGACTTAATTGGATTTAAATCAGATTAAAAAGTGACTTCTGAAGGGAAAATACCCCCAAGCATGAGAAGATGGTTACTTTCTTTAACTTATCAAGGAAATGGCAGTAAAGATTTCTATCTTTATAACATTTATTCCCTGAAACAGCTTCCAGTTCTATTTAAGTTTTAAAGCAAATACTTATCTATAAAAATGTTAACAGGGCAGAGTAGGAGGAAGCCCGTAACTTATCTTCCTCAGAATAATCTATTTTGTAGTCCAGAGTATTTTCTTCAGGTTGTAATGAAGTTTTAAACTTAAACATTATGAAAGCAGGTCATTCTATGGGTTTATTAAATGTATTAAATGCTGTGAAAATCACATCATGAAAGCTGTATTAAGACCATGGAAGAGACTGTTTCTTTCCTAGGAGATGCCCTGGTAGATCCAGATAGTTTCTCACTTGGGGTTTAAGGTATGATCAGAGATTTATTTACTGCTTTGTGCCACATATTCATGAATATGAATTACTGAGTAATGAACAGAAGGGCTGGAAAAGTTTAGATGAAGAGGGAGTAGTTTCAATGCTATGGGAGTAGTTTGGGCTCTCCAGAAACAACGGCTGAACCCAGCAGAGGAAGATTCTTGCAGAGGAGCAGAGCACAACTGAATCCTGACTGTCAGCACAGATGATGCTGTGGGGCAGTAGCATTTTGCTGCCTGGCCTTTTGCCTAGTTTACTCAATTTGAGATTTTTTTAGATAGGCATTTGGACAAACAGGCCAGCTGCAGGATCAGCTGCCTGCAGCCTTCCTAACTCCTCATAATGCAGAAGACTAAGGACTTCATGCAAAATCAGGTATTATCCCTATGGGAGGTAGGATGAATGTATAGGTTTTGGAGGACAGACAGAGGTTTGTATCCAGATAATTCCCCATCTGGAATGACACAAGGCTAAGGAATTCAAGACATCTCTCCCATAGGGTGTGTTCGCTAAGGAGCTTGAGCTTGATAGAGAGCATTGCTAGAGATGAGAAAAGGCAGAAGGAATAACAGCCACTGACTCCAAATGCCTGTGCTCATCTTTCCCATCAATTATTTAGACAATAAAGGTTTACATGAAAATGAATCATTAAATTTTGAGTTGCTTCTTTACATCACTAATGAGATATCTGCACCAAATGCAAACAGAGAAAGAGAACAGCATAAGAAATCATCCTTAATACACAAAAGGAGAAGTAATATTTTAATGAAACTATAAAGCTTATTTCTGCTTTTTAATAAAGGGTTACTGTCAGTGACCTAGAAGAGAGCTTTATGTGCCAAACATGAAACCTCTTGTTTCATTCAGCATCATAGACATTGGAAATGAAAAACTGTGAGCTGGATTTAGCTCTGTTCCATAAACTGGTAAATTTGGGTACCAGAATAATTTTCATACAGTCAGGGGCTTGTCTTTCAAATGGATGCACCCGGAAGTGTCATGGTAGATAATAAATTTCAATATTTCAATGTTCTGTATTGTTCAAATCAATTTTATAATGTGTATTTCTTGACAGAGGAGATTGACTCTGAGACTAAGCCTACAAAACCCAACTGACTTGGTAATTTTCACATTATTGTCAATTGCTGTGATTCTATCATCGATCTAGAAGTGCTGGGGAAGGGCTTTTCTAAATTCAATTACTTTTAACTTGCTGGTGGATCTTTTTGAAGCCTCATGTGTGATAGAATCTCCTCCAAAGGCATACTGTGTCCTAAGTCTGTGAATATAAAGCACTGAAGTAATTGTAAGCATCTCTACACCAAAATAACTTCCATAAGTTGTGCACTGTTCCCTGATAGGTTCCAACTCCTTCCTTGAATGTTGGTTTCACTTTGATATAGGTTTGTCTTCCCTTTTCACTTCTGTATTTCACCAGATTGCTACCTATAGTGCATTAAAGGGAAGACAAGCATTAAGTCAATTCCACTTGCTGTAGATGCCCAGATTTCAAAAGGGAAAGATGTTTTTTTTAACTTGCTTGGCAACCTGTGAGCTCCTGAGGTTCATTAATTACTTGAGAAGTAACTAAGTTCCGGTGTTTTGTTCTTGGATTTGTCACTCATTGCCTATTTCCACTTTAGCTGGTAATTCAACCTCTGCCTCTTGCAGGAGTGAGCTCTGTGGGAGACCACATCTGTGCTTTTCCAGCTTGGGCACAACTGTGCAGAGAACAGAAGGGGTTTTGCTGTTCGCTCTTGCAATTGGCAACACATGGCTTCAGGAGAACAGGTCACATATGGGTGTGGGTTGTGTCTGGGGGACCTTGCTGAGCATTTCACCGCACAGGCCAAAGTACAACTTTTACTGATACCAGGGTGGGCTTCTTGGGCATGGATGTGACTGGCCTTGCAGTACTTGCAGCTCTCAGTAAGAGGCATGAGGAGTGCTCATGGGCAGCCAGCTGGGTTATAGCCATGGAGAGGATATTGCAGCCCACCTGTCTGCTGCCTTCCGTCAGAAGGGAAACACCATTGGGTGAGGAAGCTTCATTAATGAGAACAGAAGTGCTCTTCAGTTCACTTTATTACTGCTTTTGGTGGGGTAGGTTGTGGAAATATTAGATTTAGAAGATACTGTCTCTGCATTTTTATCTCTACTTAAAATGGTAGAATGGAAAATTATCTTATCTCCATAAACTGCTGTTTTTTCAGTTCATAAATTATTTTACCACCCAAAGCAGATGCCACACAAAGAGCTGTGGTTGGGAGGCATGGAGTTATTTGTCTCAGTCGAAATGTCTGTTAAAAAGCTATCAGTAGAAGATAATAATAATAAATACATATGGCATTTGGCCAGAGGAATACAAGTTTATACTAAATAGAACACATTTCTGAAAGAATAATTGTAACTAATTAGGAATCTCCAGTTATGCTGAGAGTTGTAAGAAAGTGAAAGCAAATTTAATTATGCAAGGCCCCAGTTGTGCCAAAGGTGTTATAAAGAATATCTTTATGGAGACGTTCAGTGTAAGAAACTGGCTGGTGCTATTATTAGCACGTTCAGTTGAACGTTCTGTTTTTATTAGCTTAAAGTTTAATGATAGTGTTTGTAGGGCTGATTAGCAGGAATCTCCATGGCATTCATTGGGAGAGTCACCCAAAAGGCATCCAATTTTGTAACAGGAAGTTACTGGTAACTCCAAAGTAGCTTTGACTTTGTTGTAGTAAGTCTAAGCACTTAATACAAAGGAGTGGAAATATCTCATAATAATATAATCTTATCATAATGAGTATCTTCATACTTAGAAGTGGAGATATGTGTGACCATGCTTATGGTTCCCTCAGAAGCATAAATGGTGAGCATTGAGCCTTCGTTCCTGAATGCTAGCAGAGGACTGCTGGCCAGCATCAGGATTTATTGCAGTGAGTTCAGCACTGTGCTGGGAGATGCTCTCCAGAGGGATATCTCAGGTGATAGGAATGGTTCAGAGGCTTGGAGCAGAGAAACATTGGCCGGAAGGAAGCAAACAGTCAGGAGCTGTGTGTTCCTCAGAGCCAGTTCTCTAGGAGTGTTGAGAAGGCAATGTAACTGCTCAGAGTAACCTAAGATACAAATCAATGCACAGCATAGATTTCAACATCCCTGAGGAAAAGAATTTGGGCTGGTTAACCCAGAGCACGAACGGAGGGCTTTTCCAGTAGCACTCACTGTCCCCTCATCTGGGAAGTCATTGTCTTCCATGGTGAAGATGGACCTTAGGTACCAGTGAGCTCATGGAGGAGCACTGATCACAAAAGATAGGCTGTGATATTAGAGGGATGTGGGAAGATTTGATGAGACACACACACATGTCCCCCTTATGTTTGCAATTGATGCAGCTGTCAGGTTTGGTTTCTGGATTGGGCTGAGCTGCCCAAACCATTTTCCCATTGTTTCCTGGCAGCTCTGTTCCCTGCCACAGCCTCTCTGGAGGTGATGCTGACAATGTGGATAGGTGAAGCTTTTGAATGTGCGCAAGTCTTTCCACTGACTTCATCAGGCCTGTGAGGGAATGTCTTTTCTACTCTGGTATAAGAGCTTTTCTTTCCTAGAGCACTGTGTGATTCTCAGCCCCAGAGGTGACTTTCCTGCCAGTAATAATCCCTGAAGACCCCAGCTGGGCAGTTTTGTCTTTAAACCCTTCTGGCCTGGCACACTGGCCCCCTCAGGCTTCTTCCCATCTCTCTTACAATAACCACAAAGTACCTACCGTCTCTCTGGCTGCCGCTCCTCTCCCTTGCTTCACCAGGTCATACTGAAGTCTTTAGTCACGAGGCTGTCACAAGACTGATTTGTGATTGAGGGCAGGAAGAGGCTGCAGGTGCAGCAGCAGCAATGTGTGCCATGGCCAGGCAGGGATTGATCCCACTCATCTGACACATGGCACTTGGCTCTTGTACAGTGTGGTGGGTATAGAGCTACAGCTGAGAGCCTTGGTGTTCAGTGCCTCTGCTTTGTGGAGTGGCACATCCCTCAAACAGACTTTGACAGAGCAAGGAAGTGTGCTGTGGATCCAGCCTTGACTGGCACATTCCTGGGCTTTGCACTCAAGCATGTGATGGGGGAAGGCAGCAGAGAAAGGCAGCAAAGCACCAGTGTTTCTCCAGGCAGCACTGGGAAAGAAGGGGCCATTCCTGCTGCTGAGAGTGACTAGTACCTGGGTGGGATTCACATCTCACAGCTCAGTGTACATCCATGTGCCACTGAACAGGATGCTCTGGGCTTCCCTCAGTCTATGGAGGTGATCAGATATTTTTAGGCATGGTTGATCTGCCCTGTTTTAGCTCTCTGTTTTAGTGCGTGATGAATTGTGTGATGTCCTTTAACTTTAAGGGCAGTCTGATCCAAGTAGCTCAGATGTGGGCTTCTTAGTTGCTTTACTCGGATCAGTTCTGCCTCAGTCTGCCAAGGTCTTTAAAGCACTGGGTACCTTCCAAGGCTGAAACTGAGCAAACAGCAAAAGAGAGCCAGTGCAGAAAGCTGCCTTTGGCTTTGCTTTTCCCAGGTAGCAGCATCTCTTCAGGTGTGACTTTGGCAGCCAAGTTTGAGTTGGTTGTCATTTTGTACCTTCAAAAGTGTTGTTGGTCCTCATCTAGGAGCTACACAGTCTTCACCTGTACAACCTCCATCCAGTTCATAGAACCACAGAATCTCAGGCTGGCTTGGGTTGGAAAGAACCTTGAAGCTCATCCTGTTCCAACCCCCCGCCATGGGCAGGGACACCTTCCACTAGACCAGGTTGCTTCAAGCCCCATCCAACCTGGCCTTGAATATACTCCAGGAATGGAGTATGTGAATTTTAAGAACAGAATCTTGGCTCCACTGAAATAAACTATTTTATTTTGGTTTATTTTATTTTATTATTTCTTATTATTTTATTTGTCTCTGGGTGTTGCTTATTAGCAGTATTTGCAGTTCAGTATGAAGGTCTCAGTGCTGGCCCTACAGGCCACACAGGGTTGTGTGAAGGCTGAGGAACAAGCCATTCTTGATAAATTTGGTGTCTAATAGAACTGGGGCTGAACTTCTTGTTTCCAGGTCTAGCTTGTAGCCTTAATGTTGGTGCATCTCTTCTTTCCCTTGCACTGTAATCTTCAGGACATAGCATTGACTTGATTTATCCCTTCTTACACCATACAGTTGTCAGTGGCCTAAAACTCTGCTTGATATGTTTTTTTGGTCTCATTCCTGGCCTGTATGTACATCTCTGCTTTTCAATGATGGAACAGCCATGAGCTCTGGAAGATGTCATCCCTAAACTCAGTCTGATTGAGTCCAATACCTGCTCTAAACTGCCCAAATATCTGTATACTCACACACGCAGGATGGGTTTCCACTTGCTGTCTTCCCAGCTAACACAATGAATCCTGGATGGACTAAGCACATTGAATCCACTTTCTTCTGCTTACCATTTGCATTCTGTTTTCAGGCTGTCATTTCAAGGTAACTGAAGATCTTGGCCTGTACAAGTTTGGGATCAGCATTTAGATGGATTGCAGTCTTTGAATGAAGGGTGAGCACTGATCTGCATGCAAAGAATTTCTTCTCTAGAGAAGTGCATATGTAGGATTCAGAGAATCCACCTGCATTTAACACTTTATCAACCAGAGCTCAGGGCATGTGTCTGGGTGCTGTGTTGGAGCCCAGCTGTGATGCAGCTCCCAGCAGCTTTGCCTCTCTTCCACTAGGATCTTTCCTCTACAGGTGACCTCCTGCCACACCTGAGCTTCTGCCAGCCTTCTGCTCCAGTGTATGGTGATCCTGTTGGATGTCTGTTACTGTGGAGTGCTGATATATGACCCAAGACACTGATTCATAGTGATCAGCATAAGAAGAAAAGAGCACACACATGGCAGGTCCCAGCTACATCAGTTACTGCACATCTGAAATGTGTCCAGGTACTAGAAGAATTTCTGTAAGATGGCATAAAATACAAATACTACAATTCATTTGGCACACTTGGGGAGCTCTGTCCTACAAGTCTTTCTCCTGCTTCTCTTGTTGCTAATGAAACAGCTGCTCTTTGGTTTCAGGCTTGAACCTATTTTTAGATTCCCTTTATGCTGTTGGCCCTTTGAAATGCATGAACTGCACTGAAAGAAAGGCAGTGTCATTGCTGGGAGGCAAGAGGAAAGCATGTAGGTGAAGTTATGTCTGGTAATGAGAGCCTGTCTCACCTATTCATCTCCTCCTTTTATTTCTCTAAAGCAGCTCTGTTCCCTTGGGCACATGGTGCACCTTTAATTTAAGCATTTCAGTCATACCAGTCCCAACCCTTTATCAGCCCAGCACCAGGGGTTGGGTCCCTCCTTTGGGGGACTGTTTTCTTCATGTCTTAGGATGTTGCAGAGCTGATGTGCTCCAGTGCATGGTCCTGTCTCACTCAGGACGAGCACCAGCCCAGAGTGGAAGCGAGGTAGAGGGGCTGGGTTTGCAGAGAGAAAAGAGTGCAGGAAGGAGGAAGCTATAGGTGAAATAGTGGGGCAAGCAGCAGGTAGGAGTTATTTGTTGCATTCTGACTAGGGTGTCAGGCTTTGCCTTTGTGCCGTAGGGTTTCAAATAAAGGGGTAGCAGGGGCAAGTAGAATGTCATCATCTAAATAGTCAAGTTGTCCCAGCGACTGTGGATGCCAATAGGTCCCAAACCCAGATCCAGTGAATCTGTGCACACTCTGTTCTGACCGCTATGACCAGAGGTGTTGGGATTGCTGTGGTTTGAAATGGGATATAAATCGCTGCATTACTTCACTGGTTATTTTCCATATACAACAAATTAGTGCAGCACTAAGCTCACTTCAGCAGTGGTTCCTTGTGGGAATTGCTTTTTGTCTGTAGCCTGAAAGCCCAGCTGTGTCACAGTGACCCTAATGAACATGCTGTGGCTAATGGAAGTGGGAAGAGTCAGACCTGGTATCTGGGTTGCAGTGCTGAGCAGACTCAGTACTGACAACTTACTCATTGCTTTAACAGCCCAAGCCAGGCTCAGCACATTTGGGCTGATTAAAAGCAAATAAAGTATTTTTGCTCCCCAGCTTCTGAGTTTTAGTCTCCTGACAAAAATGTTTCTGAACTGATGGAATGATTTTATCCTTCCAGACAGACCTTTATCCTCAGTGCTGCAACCATCGCTGCCTTGGGGCAGTAGAAGAGAACTTCTGCCTGTTCTGCATCTTGGCACTGCCACACAGCTTCACCACAGCGGAGTCATCTCCAGACTCTACCTGCTGAATCCAGCTGAAGACAAGGAAATCTCGGAGACCAGGGTTTGGTTTTCTTTCTATGGGTGAAAATGTGGTGCTGGATTCTGTGCTACAGAGAAGATCCAGCACCACAGTGTGTGTCTGTGAGCTGTGACAGCAGCTGCCACTTCACACAACTCTGTTACAGATGGGGGAGTGTTGTACTCAGAGGAATTATCCATAGTCTGTAACATTCCTGATGGTCTGTTGGCTTTGTGTAGGTTCCTGCACTGTTGAAAGTGCATTTAAAATTGAATTTTTCAGGGCCTATGTATGTGCTATTACACAGATTGCAAATATCCACCATGATCTCCCCTGTTTAGAATAAAAACATCTATGACACCTGCATGAGTATTTGTGTTCTTATTTGTACAGCAGACCATGAAGTCTAGAAAGCCTGAGTTGGTTGAACAGAGCATGGCTCAGGAGTTAGATGGTTGGAGAAAATCATCCTTCCTAAGGTCATTAGTGCTAATTAAGTCCCATCTGCTCTTCCTGCCCTCGCTCCCAGCATTTTAAGGAAATGTCAGGCATTTGCTTTCACCTCCCAATGCAGTTGGAAATATACAGGGATTGTTAAATAGCACTGGATGAAGGGAAGACCTCACACCAGTTATGGATGGCAGCAGCTAGAGGCAGAGTGAACATGCTTGTGAGCGTTGACATGAATAACAATGGATGAATTGTTGAAACAAAAAACTGCAGGATGTGATCCCACCTCTGGGATGTAATCCCAGCTGCAGCCCCATCACCCCCAGCATGCCTCAAAGCACAGCCGAGGCCCAGAGGGAGCATGAGAGGGGCTGCGCTAGGATGACACATGCAGGAGATGGTGGAGCAGCATGGGGCAGGGCCATGGTCAAAGTGGGGACCTCAAAGCCCCTGTGAAGGTCTCACCAGCCTTAAGGTGATGGCAAAGGAGCTCAATGGGATGAGTGACCCCAACACAGGCTGATGGTGCTGGAGTGCAGGAGACCACAGGGATTAGGAGAGAATTTTGGAGAAAGGGGGAAGGGGGAGGAGCTGACCTTTAATAACCTCGTATGCTAATGTGTGACCTCAAGTAACCACAAATGATAATCGGTGACCTCAGATGACCCCGGAGAGACAATTTTTAGGGTAGAGTTGACTTTTAGTAACCCCAAATGCTAATTGGTGACTTCAAGCAACCCCTGAGCTGAGATTTTTTGGGGTAAAATTGACCTCAAGTAACCCCATATGGTCACTGAAGGCCCAGGATACGCCCATGCTCTAAGTAAGTGCTGACTTTGTGCCCCAGCCCTCACTCTCTGCGTATGTGATTTGTTTCTCCGTGTTTGCTCCTTGAGATCCTTTCCAGTCACCCAGACACCAAACTCCTCTACAGGGCAGGTCAGGGCCAGCCCTTCCTGTCCTTGCTGCTCAGAGGGCCCTGAGCTGTCCGGGCCTTCTGAGCAGCCCACAGGGTCCCTTGGGGACCTAAAGCATATCAGGACCTCCACTGAGGTCATCTTTGTTCCCAAAATGACATCTGGGAGGTTCCCTCAGGGATCAGGAGCTGGGCCCTGTAGTCCCCTGGCATCCTTACATGTCTCACTGTGGTTACTTGAGGTCACTCCGAATTTCGTTGTGTCCCTTGGGGAGATCTGAGGTCAGTTCCTGCTGAAGTGGAACCTCAGCCATTCTCCAGCTCTGGTGTCAGTGGAAAGGAATTGCCCTGGAATGAAACTACTCAGCAATCTGGATTTCAGCCTCTCCCTGAGTGCAGCTTTCAGGCAAGACCTTTGGAGAGCACAGGAGGAGAAAGAAGGGTGACCCCATGAACCTCTCCCTCTCCTTCCCCAAACACAAAACTGTTTAACACAAGGGTAGTGTCACAAACAGAGAACAGGCATCAGCCCATCTCTATTTCAGCAGAGAGGAGAAGAGGCTTGTTATGAAGCACAGGAAGCACCTTCCATCTGCACAACCTTGTCACATCATACAGAGTCTGTAAAGTTTTCGCAGAGTCTTGGTCCCTGAAGGACTCCGATTTCATCCAGTCCATCACTTCTCCTTGTAGTACCCTTCTTCTTGGGCCTCTTGTGCAGCAGTGCTTGAGTCTGTTCAAACTTACTTACAGAACAGCTGAAAATTCAATGCAAGACAGAAAAAGTACTCAACAAAAGTCATCTAAGAGGTGCATACCATTTTTAACTTCTGTTAGTTCTGAGTGCTGTGGGACTGTGAGTTCTGAACAAGCTCTGATTAGAAACACAGGCCTCAGAAATTCTTCCTATTTCAGCTGTTTCAAAGGCTTCTTTTAATTGGCATTATTCAAATACAAATACCCCAAATATGAGAAATGACAGAGACTTCAGTGCTCTCCTGAATTATTCCAATTTTCTCAGTGAGGGATTTTTCTAGTGTGAGCTTTTTATCTCCTGCTGCTTATTTAAAAAACATCTGAAACAGCACACGTGACTGAACACAATTCATCCAGGATGTCTGACCCCAGCACCAGTTTCCACACCAAATCAAAATTCACCATTCTTTCATTAGCCACATGCGTAAGAAGGATAATAATACTTAAAACAAATTCCCTGTTTTCCAGCTCACTATTAGACAGTTCTTAATATGACTACTCAGGAGACAGTGATGTTGAACAATGACTTTCTCTTATATATTTTTGAAGCAAAGTTGTTTCCTGATGTAAATGAACAGTGGCGGCTGGTAGGAAGCACAAAACCTGTCACCATGTATGTTACCATGAAACATGCTAGGAAAGCGTTTATTGCATTAAGCTACAAAAGACCCCACAAGGTGCACAGAATGACTAGGAGCAAGGTAATGAGAGGGAGAAAGAAAACCAACCTGTCTCTTATGCCCTTGAAACAGAGTCATCTGATGAGCTCATGAAGTTTAACACCACTGAACTTCGGCAGACTGCTGGCATGTACCATCTCACACAGAGCTGCTGCAGCGGGAACAGAAGTGTGTAAGGCAGGTAAGGCCCTGCTCTGACTCACAGCCCATTGGAATCTAAGTAACAGATTGGTTGATGTCTTTTAATGACCCAAAACCAGACACATACTGGATAGCAGCAGTGAACGTGGTACACTTCTGCAGCCCCAGACAGCATGCACTGTGGTAGGACATACACCTGTTTGTGTTTTCCAGAGAGATACAAGCGTCTCAGAGCTTAAAATAAAGGCCCCTTTTTGTGTTTAGTGGTGGCAGAGAAAGTTCTTGGACTTTCAAAGCAGGCTGTGAAGTTTCTGACAGAGAGGAATGGGCCTTGTGAGACCTGCTGGAGCCACCAAGGAAAGCTGAAGCCACACTTCTGCTGTGGGCATTTGACAACACTACAGGATCACAAGGGCCAAAATGCAGTTCTTTTCCCTTAATTGTTGTTTCCTTTTGCCATGGAATGAGGCCCCTTCTGAACACCATTTGTTCCATAAAGGATCTCTCAAGCAAACTGAAAAGAGGCCAGTCACCTGCAGCACCTTCACGCTATCTTAGCATAGTATTTATAGTCTGGAATTTGTAGGAGAGGTGATAGATCCTTCCAGAGGTGGGAAGAGCAAATATATATATTGAAAAATGTCCAGCCCTTGTATTAGACTTTAGCAGCATTTTTAGGAAATCACTGAATTTCTACATAAAATCCCTACTGGTTTGAATATTCAGTTCTTATAGACTTCCAGCTCTTTGAGCCCCTGGTAGCTCAGAACCCATGTCTATGTATGGGCAGGCGGGAGTCGTGTCTATCCGTAGGAGCCACATCCTCCAGGACTGAGGTGCCTCTGCCTCTCATGGGAAGGCTTCAGGACTCCAGGAAACACAGGCTGGGTCTCTCCCATTTTCCCTTCTCTGGAGAGACTGCTTTGCTCTCCCTTGACACCTGCCAGAACTGGCTCCTGCAGAAAGAATGTGGATTTGATTACCAGGCATCACACAGGCAAAGAAACATGAATCAGCATCATTCATCCCACTGCAGCACTCACATCACAGCGAAAACTGCAAGAGGATTCTGAGAAGCAACAGCTTTGGCTCCAAGTTAAAAGAATTCCTGAAATTTCAAGAAAATTAAGCCTGAAATTTAGTTTGTATTAACCAGTGAGACCATTGTTACATGCAAATACTGTTTTCAGCTCCAGACCTAAGTATTCCCAAAATATCTGAAGCTGTTATTTTGGTTCAGGTATACTTCTAATAATAACTTACACATTGTAAATGTAAAGAATTAGAGAATAATATGAGAAATAAGCATCTATAAAATAGATGTTTATTTTCAATATTCTTCTCTCTGTAATAAAGTACAATATTCTGATATCAAGGTCAGCTCTTTGATTCAGTGGTGTCAAGTGCGTTAGAATTGCCTCAAACTAGGCCCATTTATCAATAAAAATCAGCCATTTCTGTCAAGCCCTTTTCACAGTACATAGCTCTGTCAGCACTCAGTGTGGGGTCAAAGTTGGCAGGGTGGCAATGATGCCTTATCCATGCCCTCCACTCATTTAAAAGATCACCATATTTTCAGTTCCTCACATTTAAAATGCAAATAAATTTCACAAATTAATTGAAATCCATGAGCAATTAAAAAAAATCAACCACCATCATCACTGTGTTAGAAAACTGCACTGGAGAGAAATGGCAAAAAGTGGTCCCATATTTGACACAGGAGAGAGCTGGAAAAGAAAATAATGAAGTTGCCCAGGGTGAATTTGAAGCAGTGAAGTCTTTCAACTAAAGACAAAATAATTGGAAAGTTTTAGCTGAGAAATAATGGGAAAATGAACAGAAGACTACCATAGAAATAGCTTGTGTAGGCTTATATAAAAAATAGAGCAATTGAGACTTGAAGACAGCCTTGACAGTGATTAGAAAAGCAGAGACAGAAAATTAGAGGAAATGACAAAATGTTATGCAGAGATGCCACCCTCTTTCAAGTCATCATTTTCTATGCAGTTGTTCAGAAAGTCAGGAACAAGTTGGGAAAGGAGATGATGAAATGAGACTGTGCCACTGCCAAGGCAATCTTCCTTTAATGAAGAGCAAATGGTCTCTGGATTAATGTTTTCCTGCAGTGCTGGGGGGCACAAAGTATTATTGGCACTGTTCTGTTTCTTCATCTGTCAGAACATGGATGGCAGCAGCACAGGCACAGCGGTGTATGCTTGAGACCTATGCCTGAACATTACCAATGCTTCATGCACCTCCAGGCACTGTACTCTGCACCACGGCAGAGCAATTCAAGCTGGCAACAAGTGGGTGTCGTGGTTTAAGCCATAAATCAGCCACGCAGTTTGTTCACTCACTTCCCCCTTTTTCTTCCCTCTGCTCCT
>JAOEHY010019067.1:0-26742 GCA_025447955.1 Psilopsiagon aurifrons
AGAAAGAAAGAAAGAAAGAAAGAAAGAAAGAAAGAAAGAAAGAAAGAAAGAAAGAAAGAAAGAAAGAAAAAAAGAAAAAAAAGTCAACCCTCATTACTATCGCTTCAGCTTACATGACAGAAATAAAATGCTGGCCCCAAGATCTGCATGGAGTCATTCAAACAGCTTAATAGCACAGGGGATAAATCACTATTATTATTATGAAACAGGAGACAGAGTTCTTGGGACCTGGAACTGTGCAGCTCAGCTCCAACTGCTGTTCAACATTCAGAACTACCAACTTCATTTCCTCCTAGCACATAATAAATAACACATCTACCCAACATAAAAGCATTTTATAATAGCAGTACAGGAACTGCAGAGAGTGTGATTATCATGAACTAAAAACACCCTATGGAAGATACGCAGCACAGATTGGAGATGACCTGAAAATGAGTCTATGGTTCATGTGGCTAGTACTGCACTTGACCAATCATTGTCCCACTTTGACAGTGCAATCCCAAAGTGCTACTATATTTTAATATTCTCTCCCCTGCCACAGAAATTTCCACAAAGAGAGTCCATTTATCCTTGTGGGTTTCCTCTTTATGTAATGGCTTGTAGCGCACGAGCTAAAATGAATGCCACGTTTTAATTCATGGCGCTGTTAGCTCTGTTCATGCACCAGCTCACACTGCCTGTAGTATTTTCACAGCATCACACATCTCAAGGAAACAGAAGGGAAGCTCAGCTGGTCTCTTTTTAGTGACACTCTAGCTCTGCAGAGGTGATGACTGTACCCTCTAATGGGAGAGAGGGGTTGCCTGGTTAAAATATAGAGCTGGCTATTAACAGAATCGTATTTGTTCCATACATTTTCATAAGCTTGTGTGACCAGTGACTTCATGCCTCACTCATGCTGCCTGTGAAGTGGATCCAGTCTCACTCTGTTCTTTCACATGGAATACACCAGCACACTTCTCAGTACTGGTGCTTGAATACCTGCAGAACAGAGATTTGGGGTATATACTCCGCAGCATTCTTATTCATAGAGGGAAGTCCCACTGAAGACAATTTCATGTGCTCTGAAACAATGAAAAATCAGTCCAACAGTCCCAAATCTGGTGTTACTGGGAGGGAATGAATGGGAACACAGAAACAGTAATTTAATAAAAGTCCATCCCTCAATTGCAGCTTCACATAATACCCCTCAGACAAATATTTACAATGTATGGAAGTCATATGAACTAAATAATCTCCTCTCATCAGGAAAGAAGACAGAAAAGTTCTATTTCTATTGTTGAAATGCCCTTTAATTGTACCCACTCCTGTAAATGACTTTATCTCCTCTATTTTAGTGTTTGATGACCAGAAAATAGCTGCAGTGATCCAGAGCAGTCTTCTATGACAGGAGCTTTTAATCTTCAATTGAGTGTTTGTATCTGTGTTCCTGGTAAATACTTCTTGATAGTGCTGTGCAGCAAGAAAGCACAGGTAGCTCTGATCTTAGAGTTTTCAGTCTGAAATTCAACCTATTGTAGGATTTTATCAGATTATTTGGGACAGCTTCTGTAATCTTGGTATTAGAGGTCTAAAATCATGCTCAGTAAAAGCAGTCACATAGGAAAGACTAGCCACATCTTGATGTAAAGAAGACTGATCTGTGCTCTGATTCTCCCAGCCATCTGTAGATCCTAAAGAATAGACCAATAGTGGTATGTTTGTTTCCAGCAATCTTGGTAGTGCACCATTAAAAAATTCTTTGTTTTGTTTTACTGGCAGTTATATAGAAACTGAAATAGGGGCTAGATCTGGTTTGCAAATATTTTCCAATTGAATTGGGAAGTTTAATTTTTAAGGAGAGAAGTGGCTTAAATGACCTAATATGCCTGCCATGTTCATTTTCCTAAAAGTTTCATTTGAGTAATTTTGAGGCAATTCAAAAAATGGAGGGTAGATTAAGCAAGAGAATATTTGCCTTATACCCAACGTTTTCACCTCTTGTTTGTAACTGTTTTACAGTTTTGCATTAAGGCAAGCTTTGATTTATAGCAGAAGGATAAAGAGTTCTTAATCCTTTCTGCTGACATTGCTACACCTTGTAAGGACGGTTGAAATAGCTATAGAACAAGAATTGTGAATTTTCTTGGAAAGAGTGAAGAGACATCAGGAAAGGTGGAGCTGTGGTAAGGTGAGGACTCAGCTCAGCCTTAAAAGACATATGATGTAATGTAAGAAATAAATCATTTAAAAGAGAAATGAAATTATATAATTCAGAGAGAGAGGTGTTAAGCCAATCCCAAATTTACTGCAGTGGGAACAGATTGCCAGTCCCTGAGGGAAAGAAGCAAAGGAAGCAACTGTATGCAAATTACTATGATCATTTATGCAAATTATAGTTACAATTGGTCATAGGATTTTGCGGAACCAGATGATTTCTGTGGGAAGCAAAACAGCAGGATCCAGGCTAAATTAATATAGTACTCTACTCAGATTTTTTTTTTGTCCCCATAACACAGAGATGTAAGATATGGATCAGGACAAACACTTATCAGGACATTCTCTCCAATAGTAGCTACAGCAGATGCCCAGAAGGGTGTAAGAACAGCCTAGGGGTGTGAGAAAACAGCATTGTGATTCCCTGGAACAACTTTCCACTTTCCAGCAGTAAATACTATGAGGATGCTGGGCTGGCAACCCCATATGGGCTGCTGTGTTTAATAGCTGCTTGATGTGCAGACTTCCATGGATGTCTAATCTACTCTTTGAACTCATGTATAGTTCATGACTGCTGGAAAATTCTGTGGCAGAGCTTCATAGCTCAATGTGCAGTATAGAAAAAAAAAAAAAAACAAAAAACAAATACAAACCAAAACCAACCAATCAGAACAAGCAATAAAGCTCCCCAACTTTTACATTTCCTCTCTGATCATTTCCTTGGGTCTTTTGCAGATACTGTACCATGAAAAGTTGAATTATTTCCCCTCCTCACTTTCCTCATGTCATTCCTGATTCCATAGATCTCTGTTATATCCACCAGAACTGTTTCTTTTCATTTTCTAGACGGTGTTTCACGCCTTTATCTTTGCCACCTTCTCTCTACACCTTCCAGTTCTACTATCTCCTTTCCAAGACAATGTGATCGGAATTGAACATACTATTCAGAATTTATGAATGAAGTACAGTTATACAAAGACTATTTGAAGCAATCACTATGTACAGCTAGTGTCATTTTTCCAAATGTGCATTACTCTTCATTAGTAGATATTAAATTTTATCAACCATTCTATTACCCATTCAGACAGTAGTGCAAGATAATCCCATGACTCTTTGCAGTCAGTATTTGATTTGACTATACTGAATAATTTTTAACACCTGTGAATGTTGTTTCCTTTTCAGATTACATGTGGATACCGTGAAGAATAGCGAGATCAGTGTGGCTCACGGAGAAACCATCTGCTAGCTTCCCCTCACCACAAAAATAAGTGATGTGCTCCCACTACTGGTTTCTTTATCTCAGCCATCCCTAAAATGACATCTTTTCTGTACCATGTCAGACCATGACATCAGATTCCTTGCACGAGCAGCTCTTTGATGTGGAAAGAAATTATTGTGCTGCAATTTGGTGTAATGTGTGACTTCACCTCATGATTCTGCATGCAAGATGCATAGCAGCAAGTGTCTCCACTACAGGGAGAGCTGAGGTCTCTCTCCATCAGTGCCTGATGCCTGTTGTGCACATTCTGTCCATTGTTCCAGCTCCGCCCATGCTCCCATTCTGCTCAAACTGCCGCAGTAACATAACGTGCCCATGCCTTGAGCAGCGCTGCCCTCTCGTGTCTGCTCTTCACTGCAAGATGCCAACCCACCCACGATGGAGGTGATAGAAGCAGCATGGCCTCATCCCCTGAGAAAGAGTCAGCAAAGAGACAGAAGTGCAGAAAATGTGTGACAGAGCAGGAGACAGCTCACACCACCTACTGCTAGGCCTGCTGGTGCACAGTAGGTCTTCTGTCACCCTGATACAGGAGGGATGGCAGAAGGTTAGCTGAGTTGGTCAATACTTGTCTTTTCATCTTCTATCCTTATCATTAATTGTACTAGCTAATGCATAGGGGATGAGATAGATGACCTCCGTCACCTAGATGTAAATGAGTATTGAAGCTGGACAGGAATTGGTTACCCCTGAAAAGTTCTTAAAAAGTGCTTGAGAAACTGATAAAGATCAAACTAGTATTGATACCTTGATATGAAATCAGTTCAGAAAGGACAAATTTCAGGCTTCAGATTTTTCAAGTCTTCCAAGCCAGAAGACACATTTTTATGCATTATGGCAGTATGCAGAGTTGTTTAATGTGGTTTTAATTTTGTTCTAGGGCTGCAGACAAGTGTCAGTTGTCTGAGAGAGCTTTACCTGGGCTGCAGAATGTGTGCATTTGAGTCAGCTATGAGATTTAACTGATTATGCCCATTTGCAGGAGGGCCTGAGGACTCAGTCAGCTCTGCTTGGCTTTCAGCAGAGCAGTCTCCTCGTCAATCCCAGAGTAAGCTAGCCCCCGTAGCTGCAGTCAATATCAACAGTCTCATTGATACCAAAGAAAAGTATTCCTAGATCCTGAATCCCTAAATCCATATCTGCCCACTCTATTTCTCAATTACTTTCACACTGCAGTGCTTACATAAAAGATGCACCATACAGGGCTGATTCTTCCTTATTTTCATCTAGATGGGAGCTGCTACCCATAGAAAGAATAATTCTTCCGTTAACAGCCACACTCTGGTATAAAAAAAGCAAGGAAAACAAGGCCAACAGATACTCTTGGCTGCATTTTGCACTCCCAGGAGGAAGAATGTATTAGATCTTTACCAGACAATGGACAGAGAAATGGCACTATGTTGACTGAAGCTACTCCTGATTTATACCAGGAAAGAGAGCAAACAGCTGCTCTCAAAGCTGGCAAGGAGAAAACCAAAATACGAAACAGTTGGAGCTGACAACAGCAGTGCTTTGTTTCAGGTCAGCATAATCAGATAGCGACTGCTTCAGGGCTGCTTTCTCCTTTTTTGAAGAAAACACACAGCATTCACAAGCTGCAACAGATCCCAGCAGGCTAAACCGAACAGCAGCAGACCCTCTGGTTCATCTCTTTGGTGTTTGCTGATCCATAAGTGCTGATCTTATTCTGAGTTAATTATGTCATATTTATGCATCCATCAGAAGCTCCTCATGTTTAACATGTTTCCTAAATCTGGCTGTGCATCTTTTTCTTCTTTGAGGTCTATTCTGGTTGCTTTGTGTAGTAGACTCTGCAGATTTCTCTTTTATTCTGCCTGAATTACCTCAAGGACCAGTTGAATGATATCTTCTGTGCATTTTTTCAATGAAAAACATTTGCCAAGCACACATAATGTATATATCAGGCTTATGGCAGCAGAGTTATGCATCCCTACAGATAAGCCAAAAATAATCAGCAAATGTTTGTTGAAAACACCAATTGAAAAATTATTTCAACTAAAATAACCAAAATGAAATGTAGACAGAAGATACTTATTTCAGTTGAACATTTTTGGTGTTTAGATAAAAAGTTCTCTGGGAAACTTCTAAAATGATCACTGGAGTCTGTGGGGATTTTTCCCTTTATTTTTTTTTTTTCTCTATTAAAAAAAAAAGATACTAATTATTATCTGTTTCCTTATCTTCTGCAGGATCAATAACAAAATTGTGGCTGAAGATGCGGGGGATGGGACAGAATTTCTCAGTCTTATGTCATGTGACTGAGACTTTGTCCATCATGCAGTCAAAATGTGGGAGAAGAAAATGATTGTATGCTCACCTCTTACCTTCTGAAATTCTGGAAGATGCCATCTACTTCTTTCTTGGAGGCATGAGGAAAGGGATTGTCATTGTCTCCACTGACTGGAAAATGATGTAGAAGCATCACCCAAGACAGAGGGCTATGTGGTGCCCATAGCTGAGATTAGAACAATGCTGTGAACAGTTGTGTTTCAAACTGTGATAAGAGTATCCACTGGTTTGTTGAGTTTAGGCAGTTTTAGATGAGCTTACGGCAAAAGTTTTGAAAGTGGGCTCCTACTTGAGTGTCCCTTCCTTGTTCCAGAATAATCTGGATGGGAAGTGCTCCAAGCAAGAAAACAAATTTCACTGTAATCTGTGGGTAATACCCACTTCTTGACATCATTAAGCTGTCCTTTAAGACACTGTCTTCAAATAAATTCATAGTAACGATGATGATCTTTAAGCCTGGGCTGGCCCCTGGAAAGACTGGAGCAACTGTTGTGGGTATATCATCAGCACAGCTTTACCACAAGTCCTTCATTAAGTTGAAGATTGTGGTGGAAGAATTCTACCCAAAAGGACTCATGGGAGACTTTTGAACAAATTTAAGCAAACCATCAAACTGCAGTGTGCCATTGAATAAGGAAAGAGAAAGGAGTTGCAAAAATACCTTGAGATTTCACTAGTGACTGTCAGAAATGGAAGCTGGATAAAACAGAGAAAGGATCTACTCCATTTCTTTATTTACTTGTTAATAATTCATTAGCTATGACAGTGGCAGTTAAGCCCCAGACTAGACTTTTCTGTCCTTTCATCTTCCAGCCTGAAAAGATGGACTTTGGCTAATCCATTGCCTGAGACCTTCTGTATAATTTTAATTTCTTTCCCCCTTTCATTCATTGGAGCTCTATTTCTACATTCAATTATATTCAATTCTTCACAGCTTCCTTTCCTGGCAGCTACTATTGCTCTTCTATTTTCTAGTGTGATTCTCCTAGTGCCTTCCTGACGTTATCACCCACTTTGTTGTAAGAATCCTTTCCTTGTTCCACCGTGCTGTAACTGGCTTCTGTCATTCCCATACCACTTTGTCTTGACTGTTTGCAACCTCATCTTCCCCACACCCTTCTATGCTCCATGTTTCACATTTTGTTTTCCCTCACTTCAGTGGTCTTCCTTACAGCATTGCCTTCCTGGAGTCCCCTCTCCTCATCTTAATCTTGACCCTTTTTTAGAAGGAAAGGCTGGTTTTCTGAGTTCTCATATGCAGATGGCATTCATTTCACCTCTCCTTCACAAAGTTGAAAGGGGGCATTGTACAGTAATAAGAAGATGCATTAAGAATGCAGTGGTTTTGCTGTACTCTTTCTGAGATGGGTTTTGTAGACCTTATGTGATAACCAGTCCTTGCGTCTTAGCCCATAACCAGTTAATTTAGCTACATATGCAGTATGCTCCCAGTAAAATCACAAAAAAAACAACAAAGACAAAACCAAAAAAAAAAAAACCAAACCCAAAAAAACACAGTAAAAGAGGAGAACTCGTCAATTCTGTAAAGCAACTCTGAATGTTTCTATGAAACTCAGAAATAGTTCTTGGCTATCTTTCACACCATTTGCCTATTTTCCTGTTTTCTTATATGCAGACATGAAAGATTGTTTCAACTCTACTGTGCTCTTTCTGTATCTGCTCATAATCAAAAATACAAGCAACTTGCAGTTCTTCTCTTGGCTGTATCACACAGGCAACATCTCAGGTGGTATAGACCAAGCTAACACCAGTGACACAAATGTATTTATTTATAACAGTTGAGAGCTAGACATAAGGACTTCTGCCAATGGGGAAAAAATTACACTGATTTTCTCCTACATCAAGTGAAACTGGACAATAACAGGTTCAGGAATTGCCTGTTTTAATTTTCCAGGACAGGATCTTCCTGTCTGGGTATTTATACAGCAGCTACCACTGTGGTATCTAAACCCCCTATTGATTTATTAAAGTGCACTCATAAAGCTCTCTGTACTTTTTTTCCTTTCTCTGTTATTTTATGTGGTGTTATTGTGGGAAAGCGAGGTCAGTGGAAGAATGCTTTACATTTTATTCTGAAAGTGCTGAGGTTTACATTGCTGATGTGTTCCAGAAGCAACTATCACAATGTGGACCACTAGCCAAGAAAACTCTGCCTCCTGCTTTCACAAGTTTCCTTCTAGCAGTTGTTCATAAGGAGTGGAGCTCCCGTGTGAGATCTCTGTGATAATGTGGATAAATCAAACTAGGAATCATGGAAACTATGGAGTTAATTCTTGATTTTATGTAAGAAGTCAACAACGTCAACTTAACTGTCGGCGAAGGCTGGGTTACTTTCAGCAGTTGCTTGTTCAGCAGATGGCCTGTTGTGCTTTCCACCTGCTAGAGGGTGTGTTTTACTTTCAGTTTTGTTTTCAGGCTTGGCAGTAGCTTGTCTATCTATCCTTTGATTTAGTCACCAAAGCCAGAAGATGTGGAGGTCAGTAAGCAGATATATCACTCTTTTGAAGGTGCAGTCAGAGTTCATAAGATTAAATGTAATAATACCCTGCTTAAGCCTGAAACATGCAGGTCGCCTTGTAGGCCCACAGTGTACACAGGGAGTATGATGAAGCACCATCTTTTTAGACATGTGGATAAAAGCAGTAATCTTCAGTGGAATGGAATACCACTGGAAAGGAAGCATTGCCTCCATTTTTTCTCAGCCCTGGCCAGAATGAGTTGTCTTTATTTAACTGTGAACTGAGAAACTAAACAGTTACTGAAGCATATTTGGGAAATATAGTATATATACTAGTATTTGAATAAAGCTATCCAGAGGGAAAACAGTTGCCTTGGGTTCAGCAGTAGCAGTCATTTTTCTGAGTCTTAGTAGCTGGTGCAGTGCTGTGTTTTCAACTTTAGCCTGGCAACAGCGCTGATAACACAGATGTTATTAGTTGTTGCTAAGTAATCTTTACTCCCATCAAGGACTTTCTCAGTCTCATGCTCTTCCGGGGAGGAGGGGCAGTTGGGAGAAAGAAGAGACTGGACACCAGGCTCAAACTAGCCAAACGGGTATTCCATACCACAGCACGTCATGCCCAATATAGAAACTGAGGGGAGTTAAGTGGAAGGATGAAATAGCTGCTTGGGTTGGGCTGGGTATCAGCCAGCGGCTGGTGAGCGGTTGTATTCTCTTCCCTTGTTATTTTCCTTATCATTATTATTATTGGTGGCAGCACTAGTGGTTTGTGTTATACTTTAGTTACTGGACTGTTCTCATCTCAGCCCCCGGGAATTACATTCTTTTAATTCTCCTCCCCATCCCTCCAGGAGTGGAGGGAAGAAGGAGTGGAGTGAGAGAGCAGCTGCATGGTTCTGCGTCACTGCTGGGCTTAAACCATGACAGTAGCTCATGTGTTTCTGGCAATCTTGTTCAAGATATCTGAGAGTCTTCACAGGCTGAAAGTTGAACAGGATGGCACTTAAAGTAGAGCCCAAGTGCAAGTGTGCCCAGAGGTTGTCTGGAAAGAAAGAAGCAAACAGTAGTTATGTGAAGGCTTGACGCATGGCCAAGTTATGGCCTTCTACCATCTAAGAGCAGAATCTCAGCTCACTTACACCATGCAGATATGCAGACAGTGTAAATGTACATATCAGGTCTCTGGAAGAACAGATGTTAAGCCTCAGGCTTTGCAGCACAATTGCTGATAGCGATCACTACCAAAGCTACCTTGCCACTCCAAAGACTTGCAATAAGTCCCAGGCACCACATAGCTGTGCAATACCTGATTGCCATCCATGATTTGCCATAAGAAAGGGCAAACAATTATCAATGATACAACTAATTTCTGCAGACATTCCCATCTGTCTTCCAAACAAGCCAGAATCCTGACTTCGTTGGCAAATTTTCTGCCGTAGTGGTGAGGATAGGATGGGATACCTATAGAGAAAGAATTTCATTACTGGGCAGAGCTGATTATAGCACGGTAAAAGATTTCTAAATGGTATACATGGGCAAGTTTACACTTGAACATTTTGCATGGACTGGGGCAGCAGTACTAGGTCATCCAGAATTTTTCCTGAAACTTGCATACTTAACAAAAAAGCAAACCAGTGATACCAAAAAATCAATAAATATTTTTGGACATTTTAAACAAAATTAAACTTAAACTGGTATCTACACAAACCAATATGTTGTGAATTAAAACCTTCATGAGAAAAATATGCCAGCACTTTTTTTTCTGAATTAATGTGTATTAGCTGCAGCCAGCATTTGTTCATCACTGGACTGCGCTAATACAGGAACAGACATAAATATAATCAAACCCAGGTCTTTCTTTCTCTCTTCTTCTTTTCCATTCTGACCAACACATTTTAATTCAGTCCATATGAATGAAGTTCAACTATTAATTTTATATAACCTGATCTATGCCACAGAAATAAATAATACAGTACCTGCTGCCAAGTTAGAACAGTCTGAAATATATATGTGCATTTAGTGAAGCCAAGACATAATTTACTTGAAACAATATTAGTACAGCAGCCAACATATGGGATTTTAAACACAAAGTTCATTTATATAATGGCTTTTATAGTGCAAATGAATATACATTTTTCCAAACCAGTGTATATTCAATAAAACCCACCAGCTTCCTGAGTGTCAGGAAATACAGCAGTGGATAACATGTTTCTTTCCTCCTTCCATTTTCATTTTTAATGAATATCCTTCTAAACATGTTTGGTTTGATTCATTTGTTTCTGGCAGAAACTTTCTCAAAAGCAGAATTTTTCCCCATGACTCCAAAATCATTCTTCTATTTCTCAGTAGCAGTCCAATGTCATAACTGTATCTGGAAAGAAAGGCAAATTTCCAGTAGCTGCCTGTAATTATTTTTCAGTCCAATCCTTACTTGGATGTGTGCATTCTGTAATAATCATGGAGTTGAACTGTCCAAAGGAAGTTTTCAGAGAAGAGGCACTGAGCCAGATCTACCTCAGTTGGTCTTAATAGGGTAACTTAGTCTGTGCATTGATCTGCATAAACAAAAAATGTTATTAACTTTGTTGAATATAATAGTCCGGAAAAGTGCTTTTATAATTCTAATTTTCAGCAGCTAAAAAGAGAGTTCTATTAGTGTATCTTTTGCAGCTTGTGCTACTAGATGAAGAAACTTCAGGTTGAAGTGTTTTGGGGTGGATCACCAAACCCAGAAATCTATAACTGATGGTGATTGTGGAGGAGGTGAGAGCTGATGTCAGTGACAATAAACCATGTAATTGTATGGCTGCTTAGAGAAATCTTTTCCTAGCTCCAGATGTTAGTGTTTGGCTTATGTTTCTGGTGAGAATAAATAAGCAACCCTCCCTGCAGAAGTGTTACTGAGTGTGTACTGAGCCACTTTGTGCTCAAAGCGACCTGTGGAGTTCCTGCCTCCTGGAAGTATCTTACTGGGCTAAAATAAACACAGAAAATTGACCACTAAAACACTGGAATGCTTGTGCTTCAGAGCTTTCTCCAAAAGCCTTCCCGTGAAGTAAAATGTGAAGCCTCCAGTGGCTCCAACCAGCCTTGACTCATCGCCAGATTTTGCTGCCTGGCTTTACATCACAACAGAGACAGAAAATCTTATGGATAGAATATTTTATGGATAGAAAAGACTCAAACCTAGCTGAGCTACAGATATGTATTCCAGATGCTAAATTACATTACAATGTTCTCTCACTTTTGAATACTGTAGAGATTGTATTTCTAGGGTATAAAGCCTGTTGATAATCTTTCGCTTTTCGTGTCTTGGGAGAAATGTTAAAAAGAATATTTAACTTTATTTTTAAGGCCACAAATTAAAAGCTTGTGGTGGGTGATACTGGTTGCAAGATTTGGTTGGTTGCAAGGATCACTTTGCAGAGCTTGCTTGAAGATGACTGCTACTTTGACAGTACAATACATCAATATATATCTATATAAAGTCCAACATAAATCTTGTTTGTAAACATAAATATATGTTATTCCAATATGATCTTTTTCCCTCCTAATCATTGTTTTTACCCAAAGTAACTGCGCACTTAGAAAACTGAAAGTTTTAATCACAGTCATCACAAGCTTAAACGATGTCCTGTATGTACAGACTTGTCTCCTGGTCACTGAAGGATCAAAGTGAATTTGTATGTTTCTTTTTTTTGCAATATTATTAGGAAATGAGAGCATTAATTCTTTAAATAACAGGCAGGGTAACTAGTTTGTAAAGATTAGGGTAAAATCCTGACTTCCTGGTATCTTGAAGTGAAATCTGTACTGACTTTCATTCTGAGGAATTCCTTAGTTCTCAGGAAACACCGCATTTTCTTGCTCAGCAGTGTTACACTGGCACTGCTGGAACTATGCTAGTAAGCATCATATGAGCATTTGGCCCTGACTTAGGCATTTACGGCACAAGGGCAAGTAGTAATAGCACAGATCCACATCAAAGAAGGACATTCATTCTTTATGAAATCAGTTAACAGTCATGAAAACCACTTGAAATTAATAGAAACTATTTGAAAGTAATGAAGAATTACCTGAAAATGAAGCACAAGTAGATGAAATTAATTGAAGATAATTGATATTGACTGGAATAAATAAAAAATTGAAACAAATTGAGCTTAATTGAAATTTATTGAAATTGAATTAAACTCAATAACTCAAAACCTATTAAGTTTAATAGAATCTAATTGACATTAATTTTATGCAATGCTTAATAGTAACATAACATTCTTAAAGGGAATTTTTATTAGTTGTTTTATTTGTGAAACACTATTTTCATATAACAGTAAGAATAAATTTTAGCAGAAAAAAGATTATGTAGAGCAAGAAACCGCAGGCTTCTTTGGAAGAGTTATGTGGATGGCACGTGATACTGACAAAAAAAAAGCTCTTGACAAGATGTAGTAAGATTAAAAAAAAAAAAATCATGGATTTTGTCTCATGGTTGAGGCTTTTGTTAGAGTTTTATGAGAATATTCTACCCTTTAAGATGCTGGCTTTGATTTAATAAATGACCCCTTGAGTAAATATTGAATCCAGCATCTGTTTTCTTTAAGAGTACACTGTGAGAACACTTTCTGTCTTAACTACGAGGCATTTTAAGTCTTATGAACATCCTTACAGATTTCCTATGTACTATTTCTATCTCCCTCAATCTTTGTCAGTTGAGGGAACTAAATGCTTCCTCACATAACCTGTTTAATAGACATATTTACATCAATGTTTTAATTATATTTTCCATGGATGTATGTTCCTGAAGTAAGTAATTTGCAGGAAGCTGAAAGATAAGGCAAAATAATTTCTACAAAACTGGCACAGATATCCTCTTTTTTCAAGAACATGAAAGACAAAGAAACCCGAAAGATGATGAAGAAAAAGTAGATGTTTAATCTTTAGGCTCTAGCTCTTATTAAGACCAAGTTTGTAGGTGTATGAGGAAGACAAGTACATTTCAGGAAAGCTGAAAAAGTAGAGGAGCATCAAATTTTGTAAAATGACTGATGGATAAATGGTTACAAATACTTAATACATGCCTGCAAGTATTAGTGGTGTCAAATGAAACTGGTGTTCCTACTCACACAAGTGCATATCTCCACTGTTTGTGTATATCTGCCAGTTTGTTAGAAAAATTAGTCGAAGGTAAGAGAATTGAATTCATTTACTTCATATGTGAGGTGGGCTGGTGCCAACCTAGTGAAGTTTAACCATAACAAGTACAAGGTCCTACACTTGAGACAGAGCAATCCCAGGCACAGCTACAGGTTGGGCAGAGAAGACATTCAGAGCAGCCTCTCAGAGAAAGACTTGGGGGTGTTGGTCGGTGAGAAAATTAACATGATCTGGCTTCAGTGTGAGCTCACAGCCCAGAAAGCCAAAGGTATCCTGGGCTGCATCAAAAGGAGTGTAACCAGCAGGTCAAAGGAGGTGATCCTGCCCCTCTACTCTGCTCTTGTGAGAACTCGCATGGAGTATTGTGTACAGTCCTGGTGTCTTCAACATAGAAAGGACATGGAATTGTTGGAACAATTCCAGAGGAGGGCCACGAGGATGATCATGGGGCTGGAGCACCTCTGGTATAAAGACAGGCTGAGAAAGTTTGGGTCTGTTCAGCTTGGAGAAGAGGAGGCTGCATAGAGACCTCATAGCAGCCTTCCAGTGTCTGAAGGAGGGCCTATAAAGATGCTAGGGAGGAACTCTTCATTATGGACTGTAGTGAGAGGACAAGGATTAATGGGTTCAAGCTTAACCAGGGGAAGTTTAGATTGGATATGAGGAAGAAATTCTTTACTGTGAGGGTGGAGAGGCACTGGCGTGGGTTACCGAGGGAGGCTGTGAATGCTCCATCCCTGGCGGTGTTAGGCCAGGTTGGACAGAGACTTGGGTTGCATGGTTAGTGAGAGGTGTCCCTGCCCATGGGAGGGAGTTGGAACTAGATGATCTTAAGGTCCTTTCCAGCCCTAACTGTTCTATTATTCTATTTTATGATTCTATATCTCCTTCTCTGTGAGACTTACACAAGACATTCAACTTACAAAGTGGAATACCAAAGTTTAGGATAGTGAATATAGGTTTTTACAAACATGTTTCTAGCACTTCTTACTGTAGTCACTGTGACTGTAGTCAGTGGAGGCAATAGAGCCTAGTGTCATAGCTGACTAAGTGCAGATGTCTTCTTTAGGTCAGCTTGATCTCCAGACTCCATGGAATATTTTGGGGCTTGATTCTGTCCCGTATATAGCACCAACTTCTATTTAAAACATGCTGAGCATCTAATTTATTCATAGCAGACATTACACAGGATCTACAGGACACTTGTGGCACTTGTGTTTGTGCAGGATGTCTTATGGCATCTCTAAGAATACAGTGGTTATGTTAATGCTACTGAATCATGCCCTGATAGCAACAGGAATTTGCACACTTTGGTCACATATAGTCATCTGTATGCCAATGTTTATGTACTTAAACCAATAAGTTGAATCATTCTACTAGTTGGACCCACTAATTAAAATCAGAGTAGAGGGCAACCAATCTATGCCTTTCAATGTGCTTAGCACTCAGCAGGCATAAGTGGATTTTGCTGGCATTTCTAGAAATAATTTTGTTTGGGGAAGATATTAGTTTAAGATAAAGCACAGGGATACTTTCTAACAAAAAGGACAAATTTAAAAAAGAAAACATTGGAAGAACTGAGGGAGTAAAGATGAGACATTAAAAAGAAGAAAAAGAAAATAGAAGACTGAAATAAAAAATGAAAGAAGGATCTAGAAGGAAAGAGAACTGGATGAATATAAACTATATGATTCCTATTTTAACATACAAACACAGATTTCATGTGTTTTCACACAAATCCCTGAGAGTTTGATGGGACATCCATAACTGGTCATGTAGCTCTGATGCTCTGCAGAAACTTGGCTAAATGGCTTCTGTGTTAAGGTTCCTGAAGTGCAAATAGCTTTAGTAGTAGCTGTCAGGGAAGTTCTGATGGGAAACAAAGCGCTTTGTGAAACTCTGGAGTCATCTGTGAAATGCACCTTGTGAATGAAAACTGAAACTGAAATCCATCTATCCCCATTTGTCATTTTGAGTATGTTAATGGCCTGCTTTGCCTGATGCACAGCAGCCGACAAGCCTGTCTGATTTGCTGTTTATCTGGTGGTGTTTGAACAACACACACTGCTTGGTAACGCTATGGCTTCTCCCTTCCCCCTCCAGCCTATTACCTACTTTTGGCTTCCTGCTGAGGCATGATTTACTCTAATTAAGCACTTCAGTTCAATTGTAAGACGGAAACAGAAACATAAGACACATGAACCTTTTTAACTGAGGGAAAACAAAGTGTGGTTTGGGTGTGCAATGGCACAAAATTGATTTCTATGTCCTATGCTTTTTGTCTTCAACCAGAAGCATGTGGGACGGTAGAGGAAAAGGACAAAAAAGTGAATCCTTGGGGAACTTAAATTGGTCTGCACAGCCTGTTCAAGAAGTGCACTACCTTCCTGCACCACAGCCTGTATCTAACTTACCATTTGTTGTCTCTGGAAAGCATATAGCAACATCATCTTTGTAACTCACATCAAATAGGCTGCTGCAGGATCCCCTTTCAGCCTCCTCTTCCCCCAAATAAGCAAGCCCAGCCACAAAGCTTGTTGTCAGATATGTAATCTAAGACTCTGATCATCATGCTAACTCCCCAGTGGACCTTCTTCAGCTTTTCAACAGGGAGAGTGGAGGATAATTGGAGAGACCTCTGAGTATAACTGATGCCAGAGATCTCTTTAGAAAGAGTTTGGCCAAGAAATAAACCAGAGACAAATAACATGCTAGATGAAAATGACAGAAAAGGTTTTTTTTCTCCGTTGTTTTCTGAGAGAAAAAAAAGCCAAACCAAACCAAACCAAAGTGAAACAAGAGAAACTGTAGCAGGTTTATTAGGTGCTCAGGATTCCATTAACAGGCCTGTAAGGACATTAGGAAGGAGGGAGAAACCTTGAAGTAAGAACCATGAATGTGTTAAATCACCTAGAAATGCATTCTGCAACAGTTCCTGAGCAATAAAAGCATGTTGCAGTTTTAATGCATTTCTCAGACTAGCCTGATTTTTTACAAAATAACTTCAATTGGCCAAGGAGATTGCTGAGGAGATGGGTTAACTTCTGTTATTAGCTTTGCTCATTCAAAGTTGCTGTTTAGATATTCAAACTGTCACATCGTATCCTAGCATGAAACCACACTTTGCCCTTTCTTATAAATCTTGAATTACATTATAACACAGTTCAACATTATTCAGTGTCAGCTTTTTCGTCTTTCTTCTTCTTTCCATTGTATTTTGGGTTTTTTTGTATCCTGATAATAACATCCTTGGGGACATTGTAGAGGCAAGACATGTATTTTGGCCTCCTTCTTTCCCCAGGAGTGCAATTGCCTTGCAGTAATTATAAGATGCCATATATTATTATGAAGGTGTCTTATTGCTCAAACACATCAGGGATATCTGATAATGTAATTACTTCACTTTATAAATAAAGTAATTTATAAATTACTTCACCATGCGTGCATGGTATTTTTTCCATAGCAAAGCTGTCTGAAGACTTATCACACTGCACGGAATGAGAACATCATGATATGACTAGCATTATGTTCCCTAAGCCCATGGAACACATTGGCAGTATTAAAATATAATATTTAACATGAATTATTAAAGAAAACACATTCAGAAAGTATGGCTTCTTTCTAAAGGTCCAGTAGAACACATTATTACCTAAGTGAGCCTTCCAAGACGTGCATAGCAGCTGCAGATTTGCTATTTCTCGTTTTTTCTCTAGACTTTATTCCTTCAGCCTCATCCTTTCCAGCTTCCCTGAGTGCAGCGTAATTGTTATAATTGCAAATCAATAAGCGCTTGAAACATTGGCTATTTTGCAAAGAAATGTGCTTCTGTTGGCCATCAGTTTAATAACACCTAATGATTATTTCTTCCTCTTTCAGCCTCTAAGGTTTCCTGTCACTTTATTGATCAGAGCTTGTGACAGTGTTCTGATTATAATTAAAAATCATCAATGGGCAAACAGAATGCAGTACTACTTAGAAACAAATCCAACAGATAATCACTAGGTTAGGTGATGCAATCACAAAATATTTCCAATAGTACCACACAGAGAATAATTGAGAGTCACTTGATGAGTCACAATTCAGTAGGACTTTACTGAATCTTAGATAAATGCTTTTGTGTTGTAAATAGACAGGTACAGTTATTGCTCTGAATCAAACTCTCGCACTCACAGTTTCCGACTGTGATAGAGGAACAATTGTGAGATTTTTGGCCTGAAGGTGGCAATATACCACTCCGAGGTTCACTCAGAAATGCTACACTAGATTGATAATGAGATAGGCAAAGGACTGGGAAAGAAGGAAGAGTACCTCCTTCGGTTGTTCTTGGTAGTGCAGCTGCTTCTGCAGTCACGACCTTAAGGTCAGTCCAGCACTCACATATTATCTGTACTCAGTCGTGCACATAGAATCATAAAAACATAGAACAGTTATGGTTGCAAAGGACCTTAGGATCATCTAGTTTCAACACTGCTGCCATGGCCAGGGGCACCTCACACTAAACCATCTCACTTGAGGCTCTGTCCAGCCTGGCCTTGAGCACTGCGAGCAATAGAGCATTCACAGCTTCCCTGGGCAATCCATTCCAGTGCCTCACTATCCTTACAGTAAAGAATTTCTTCCTCATATCCAATCTAAACTTCCCCTGGTTTAGATTTAAACCATTAACCCCCTGTCCTATTACTACAGTCCCTAATGAAGAGTCCCTCCCCAGCATCCCTATTGCCCCCCTTCAGATACTGGAAGGCTGCTATAAGGTCTCCACGCAGCCTTCTCTTCTCCAGGATGAAAACCCCTAACTTTCTCAGCCTGTCTTCACACCAGAAGTGCTCCAGTCTCCTGATCATCTACGTGGCTCTCCGATGGACTTGTTCCAAAAGTTCCATGTCCTTTTTATGTTGAGGACACCAGAACTGCACACAATGCTCCAAGTGAGATCTCACGAGAGCAGAGTACAGGGGCAGATCACTTCCTTTGACCTGCTGGTCACACTCCTCTTGATGAAGCCTAGGATACCATTGCTTTCTGGGTATCACCAAAAAAAGAACCCGATTTCTAGAAGATTCAATGTGAAATGGCTTCTGTGAAATTTTTCAGTGGGGTTATGATCAAGTAGGGTAGAAGCAGGAAGAAAAACTGCCAGACTGTTGTTAGATAGGGAAGACAAGGATAAGCACCAGTCCAAATACTTGAATTTGGAAGATGAACACCTCCAGAAGGGTTCTGACCAAATTCAGCTACAAGTTTAGCTGATAAACTGATACACACTAGGTAAATGGAAGCAATCTAGTTTAATGAGAAGGAGTGCATAAAGAATCTAGAGACTAGAACTCCTTTTCTCACACCTGTTGCTTTATGATCCGAGAGCTTCTTCCTCTACCCATTAACATTGTCAGTAATATGTACCTACGTTTGGGAAGATAAATTTGGGGTACTTTGATGTCTACTAAGTTTTTTTATACCAAACAGTTATTTTACTTTCATATATATCAGAACCTTCATTTTAAGAACTGGAAGCTTTAAATATTCTCCACCTTTCTATCTAGAGTTCCACAGAGACCGATAGGTAAGACACACTGGGACTTGCTAAATGGCTTCAGCTTTGTCATAATATACTGAAAAGCCCATTTATATTCCTTCTGATTGTTAAACTTGCATCAAACTCAATATCTAAACAAATATGTACGAAAATGGTGCTTTAATATTACAGCCTGACTAGGGTACTGTAAGTCCTCTTCAATTTGGAAGATTGCTCTAGCTAAGCCTGTGGAAGTGGGCAGAGAAAATCCCATTTTCCTCACAATACATGCTATCACTCCAGCAAATCGTGCTGTATGCATCCACCTGTATTCACCAAACCAGTCACCTTGACTTAGCTGAATATTTTGCTTCATCCTAAAAACTACACAAAATGATTTCTTAAAAGCTAGGGCAGTTGTCTTGTAAGGGCATGGCATCAGTCTTCGTATAGCCTTTCTCAGTGTGCACAGACTATTGACAGAGTTGTTTTTAGTCACAGAAAGAGGAGTCAGTAGCCTACTAAATTTTAAGGTACTTCAACCATGTGGTTTACCATGAATTGGCTAGAATCAAAGGCCTGGTATCCTTGAGCTTTTAGCATGCTTCTACATTGGTTTGTCCAATTTACTTGAAATGCAACAGCTATAACCCAGCAGCAGAGCCTCCCTGATATTGTAGAAGTCTCTAACATATTCAAACTGTACTAAAGTTATCATCATTGCATTCATCATTGTCATTCTAAAAAAATGGATGAAAAATGCTATGCAGTAAGATACTTAGACCTTTTAATTGTTACTAATATATATAAAAATGTGCAATCATTGTCAGTGCTCTTAAGTTCTGCATAATCATCACATTTTTTCTGTTTTAGACTCCTTAACACACAATTACGAGCAAAGAGCACTGCATTTCTTTGCTATTGCAGTATTTTGGAAGTTTTACACTGAGGAATTTCTTGTCCTGGTAACTGGGATATCTGTGCATGTTGGCTTGAAATCTGCCTTCAGGCACCTCATCTTTGTCCAAGCAAGGTGTAGAAGGATTAACATGTAAGTGCTTCTTAAATGGTTGCTGCACTCTGCTGGTCTGCCTTAACATGACACAGGAAGCTTGCAGTTATTTGAAGGTCAAGGCAGAAGGATACATGTCAAATGTACACATGGGAATACAGTAAACAGCACCAGTGCTAAGAGCCATTAAATTTTATGTAGAATTAAAATTTACTATGAGTCTGTAAATCTAGATAAGAAGGGAAGTAGTCCATGTCCCATGGCATCAGTAAGGATGCCCCGGTGTGTACTGCTTTGCAAAGTAGAACATTGCACTTGTACCTATCCCAGCTGAGGTCACCAACTTCACAAGTGAATGGCAGGAGAGCCTCACTCAATGTATGTCTGTTTGGAGTAACCAATAGGAATCAGCAAAATGGTCACATAGAAGAACACTTCCTCCTTGTTTATGTAATGGAGAGATGGAAACTGTGCAAGAGGAAAAAAAGAGAAACGAGACCAAATATCCAAACTCTCGTTTCATTTCCCAGAATAAACACTGGCTTAAAATCTCTGCATTTCTTTAGGCAATATTTGGATTTTTGGAAATTTCTCTCTTAGTTAATTCCATGTCCTACCTCTCCTCATGCTATGGTTCAATCTAGGAAATGCCTATTGCACATACCTCTTTCTGTTTCTCATGACAAAGCTACATATGGCTGATGCTGAGTTTTACCAATAGCTGACATAGTACCATCAATTAATAAATGCTGGGTTTATAGGCTCCTGCCAAGTTGAACATGTTGGCTGCTATGTATGCTGTGGAGCTGCTTGCCTCCAATTAGAATACCTGTTGGGAGGACAAGGTTTGAACATCATAGGTCAGCAGTGGCTATTCCTCAACAGCCTTCAAAATACTGGGCAGATGCAAGACTGCTCTATCATTTGCCAAAATTGTGCAGTCTTACACAGTGATACTAAACATCTGCAGTCCACTATCTATACTGATAATGGCTCTTCCAGAGGAGACATTTTTGCCTTCCTTTCCTCCTGCGCTCTAAGGAGGTCAGGCATGATCTAGTCCAGCCTAGAAGCTGCACTAGTCCTACAGTACACCTGAAGTGATAAGGACAGCTAAAGACACACCAAAGTGGGCAGTTCATGGAAGCTATCTTAGATCACTACCTTGGGAATAAGTTTGTGTTGCTGGTTTTATTCCTAAATCTCTGCTGCTCACATGTCATAACAGTGCTTTGGCTCTTTTTTGTCTAGAAACAGCGTTGTTCGTATTCCAGATCAGACTGAAGCATATTTTTTATGCTGGTTTTACTAACTTTAAGATGGAGAGTGATCTTTATGAGACACAGCACGGAAGTTACAATTGTAAATTCATAGCAGGCATATAAAATAGTGCTGAATGAAAAGTGCCACGTATAGCTTTTTTAACTGCCAGATACCTCAAGAGAGGCTTGCAATACAACCTCCTATGCTTATGGAGTTTTCACTTAAGGACAAACCAAATGGGTTCTCAGGTGCTGTCTTTGATGCAAACCAGTTTTATTTACCTCTTCAACAACATATCACACTTTCTTTCCATGTATGTTCTCCCTGACAGTGCAGAATGCAATTGAAGGATGGTACTTGCAGCTTTATAAAATAATGGGATCATAGAATGGTTGGAGTTGTAAGGGACATTTAAAGGTTACCTAGACAATTCCAGGTCAATCATAATTGGTTCTCATGTGTTAGGTTTATGTCAGATTACACACTCTTGAGTTCCATAGCCAACATCATGCTCTTTCCCAAATAACAGGTCTCATCACTCTGAAGGAATAAAGATTTGCACCATTACATTTATTGTTCTGGAAGTGCCTATAAAAACTCCAATATTCACCATTAAAAAGTCAAGCATTAACAACAAATGAAGTATAAACAGAGTAGGGATGTACACAGGGAAAGCAGATAAGATGTAGTCAACAAGTTTCATGCTGAACAAAGTGTTAATGCTGTGTCTAGCCCGAGGTCAGCAGGATTCTACATGAATTTTTTACAGAAACATATGTGCAGCACGAAGGACAACAAACAACAGTGACAAGAACATCCCGAACCACAGCTTATCTGGGAAGGCTGCAGTGCACCTTCTTTAAGTTTCTTTTCCTGTCTTATTTTCTGGATGGTGGAAAGGCTTGGAAATCTACAGCACATTTGCATGTCACTACAAATACCAAGTCCTACTAGCAACAAGTCTGACTGTGAGCTGTGAAAGCTTGAAACTTTGGGCTGTTTCTTCTCACTAGTCCTGACGTATCTAAATCTTAGTGCAAAAGGGGTGAAGGATATAAAATAAATCTTGAAACCCAGAAATCATCCAACTAGAAACTAACAGAGCTGCAACACAGGTGATACTTGGGAGATCTTATTTTCCTGCAGACAGACAAATATTCAGCAGAGCTAAGCATATTTTCATTATTAAAGCAAGGTAGTTTAGTCTATATGCCTGTGTGTGTATGTCACTTGAAATTAAAGGTGGGTCAAATTACCCATAAATAATCTGGTTGGTCATTGAACCAGAGGGACTGGCATTTCTTAGATGCCACAAATGTTTTCCCACTCACTTCACTTTCATTTTATTTAAAATAAGCTATTTGACATCTAAAATGACTGGGGTTATTGCAGCCGGAAAAAAAATAAATGCATTTGAAGTGTAAAGTCCTTTCCCTATTCTTGTTTCTTATAACAGCCTATAAAAGGACATGTTTTGATTGATATAAGCTATCTTGACACACAAGAAGAAAAACAATTTAGAAAACGAACAACTGAACAATTTAGAAATAGGCATTGTTGAAAATTGTTCATCCATTATTCTCATATATCAAGCAACCACATAGTCTCAATATTGAAATACAATCTTATACATTGAAGCCTGATATAATCCTACCAAAATCAGTGTAAAACTTTCTATTTCTGAGGGTGTTGAATCAGGCTCTAACAAAATTGTGAAAACTCTCAATTTGTTTAAAATATGTTCAGAAACAAGTCAAAGCAAGAGGTTCCCATAAACCTTTTACAAAAGGACTCCAAGCAGCACAGATGAAGTTGAAACTCCACACAGCCACTACTCATTGCAGCCTCTAATAACAATATATTTGTGGATAATACATAATTAAATTAGAAGAGCGTAACATTAATTATTTCACTAGATTGTTAATCAGCAGGGTATTCCATGCCCCCCTCCTCCTAGTAGCTAACCTGTCAGGCTCTAATAATTGTTGCCATGAATGGGGTTGGGTTAAGGTCTCCGAGGAATGCCAATTCTCTTGTTCCATTAGTGAAAGCACATATAGATCATTTTCAGTACTAATCTAGGGCTAAAATCAATTATGTCTCTTGTATTTAAAAATTAAATTGACTCACCATGGGAGTAGGATAAAGGGAAAAAATGCATTCTTCCTATTATGTGTAATTACAATTGTAAAACATTTTCTTTAGAAATGTAATTTCTGCCTATAGAGACTGAAGCTGGAGAGCTTAAACTGTTTAGCTGACACATTCAGTAGTCTTTCAGGTTTTTTCCTCGGAATATTTAGTGTGCTGAAACAGCCTTCAAGAATTCTCTGCTTCTAAAGACTCCCAGACATAGCTCAGATTTTGAAGGGGAAAAAAATGAAAAAAGAAGCAGGACAATGAATTAATTCTGTCATCTTATTAAAAAAACATGATGGAAGTAATTTATTCTTATAGATGCTTTACCCATTTAGGGAGAAAAGTGATCAACCAATCATAATCTTTAAATTTCCCTCTTCCTAAAAAAGCATATAGCTTGCTGTTTAAATCTGGCTTTTTATTAATGAGTTGAGAACTTCAAAAGCAGTTAATCAATGCTATGCAATATATATGACCTGCAATTCAGGGACAACGCTTTGAAGGTCACCAGAGAGTGTAATATTGGTCCTTTCTTCTTGGGGCAAGAATTCACTGAATATTGCATAGTTTTACAGAATGGTCATATAAGATATCCATATGAAGATAGATACGATGAGAAAGTTGGGGCTGTTCAGTCTGGAGAAGAGAAAGCTGCGTGGAGACCTCATAGAAGCCTTTCAGTATCTGAAGGAGGCCTATAAGGATGCTAGAGAGGGACTCTTCTTTAGGGACTATGGTGATAGGACAAGGGGTAAGGGGTTCAAACTTATACAGGGGAAGTTTAGATTGGATGTGTTAGGAAATTCTTTACTGTAAGCATGGTGAGGCACTGGAATGGGTTGCCCAGGGAAGTTGTGAATGCTTCATCTGTGGCGGTGTTCAAGGCCAGGTTGGACAGCGCCTTGGGTTGCGTAGTTCATTGTGAGGCGTCCCTGCCCATGGCAGGGGTGTTGGAACTGGATGATCTTCAGGTCCTTTCCAACCCTAACTATTCTATGATTCTGATTCTATGATTCCTTAGATACTCAATGAATTAGACGACCAAGTCTGGAGTCAGACTGCAATTTTACAACACTATTGCAAGTTTTTGATTCTTTGCAGTCTTTCCAATAGCAGCAGGTATGTGCATCAACCAGTTACATGTGATAAAGAATAAGAATCATAGAGTATAAGAAACTGTTGATGAGGAAATAAGGCTTCCTTATTTACAAATGTAAAGGAGCTCTGAAGCAAACCTCAGTGGCAAAACAGTGGGAAAAAAAAAAAAAAATCTGTATGACTTGTCACACTCTAACAAACTGCTTATAAAAGATTTTTAAATTACCAGTGACTTTTAAATTACCAGTGACTTCCATAAACCAGTTGAAAAATACTAATACATGTTTGAGGAGAACTACATCCCTACGTTCACTGACAATTTTCAAGCTTTCAGTGTTTTTGCCAGCTTTAGAACCTCTTGAAAAATAGGAAGAATTGTTTGCCTAAACATACACAATAAATGTCTCTGGATTACATTTTGTTCCTTATTGTATTATTCATCAAGTCTAGTTATACGCATATTATAGGTATGAATGGTTATCTATATAGTTACAAGCAACTTCCAGGATGACAGTTCCTGGACAGCTTATTATTCATGTGGTTTATTTGCCATAGTTAGAAGTAACCTCTGACCTGTGGATTCTATAACAATTGATTATTCATTTATTAAGACATCTAAGAATCATTTATTCATCCTCCATAAATTATTTATAAATGTACTTGTAATTTGATGTATTCTGCTATATTTAGAGTACATAAATAAGTCAAGAAAAGCTAACTCCTGCAGTGTCCTAGCATTGATAAGGATTGTATTAATAACCAAGTGCAAATCCAATGGGAATTATAGTATAAATGAATATTTAGTCTTGAAACAACGACAAATTTCACCCCATTCTTTGTAAGCAATCAAACAACTTATTTTAAATGTTTTCTAAATTATAGAAGCCCATTACTTCTACAACTCTGAGCAGAATGAAGCACTAGCCTTTGATTTGTGTGAAATTGATTTTATGTTTTCCAGAAAGTGATAAATTCCATTTCTTTACAAATTTTCTACACAGACATGGCAAGGTATTAAAGTTTTTTGTAATGTGTGAAAAGGCTGAACTGAATCACAAGCACACTGAAAATCCATGGGTGGTTTGACTACAGCCTGGTTTAATAAACTCAAATGTTTGAGGCTCATGAAGGATTAATGAACGTGAGATGGAAATAGTTGCGCTGCTGGGAAGCCAACAAACTTCTTGTGCACCTGATTTCTGTTCTGTCCTACCCTGGTTTATCCTATTCTGATTATCATGTAGTGCCCGAGTCATAAAAATACTTATTAATCTGAGTTCTTTTCACACCATGTCAAAAAATTCCATTTTTTTAATTTGTTTTATATAAATATACCCATTTCATTGTAGCTTTTATGAACAGAGAAACCTAAGATCCAAGAAGCATTCCTTGCATTTGGAGTAAGAAGGAATGAGGTGGACACTGCCTTTCTGAGGTCATTACGTAAAATAGTACCCAAAGGTAGAGGTTGTGAAGTACTGACCACAGATCTTAAATAACATGGAACAGACCATGAAACATCCCAGACGTAAAGATCAAAACATTGAACTGCATTGCATATTATGTAGTAAGCCCACACAGGTGATCTGGTGAATACACAATTTCTAAAATTCTGATCTAACTGTAATGACCTAAAAAATTGAGAGAGCTGGACTTATTGCAATAATTCATTTCAGCTGAGAAGTAATTAACTTTATAAACAATGGAAGTGATGGCACATACTCTGAAAAAAACAGTGAAAGAAAACAAGTGGACATGATTTTCTGGCACATACATCTTCCAAGCTGAGGTGATTTTGCATATGTGCATTTTCAAGTGACTAAGTTTAATAGTATCCATTGATGAGTGGAGCTTTTTCAAGGTATATATATAAGTACCCTATTTATACCCTATTAATCTTGGGCTAAAACTAAGAATTATCCTCTTTTCATGTCTGCCACATCAACACTCATGACTGACAGTCGGCATTGGGACTTCAACTAGCTCTGGCATCATCAAAAATTGTGTGGTTGGTAATTTGAATAGTTTGCCCTTCATTATATGGTGCAAACTAAGAGTATTTGGCTTACAGAACATGATCTGGGATATGATTCAAGGGCAAGAAAAATCTATGTTAACGAATAAAATAATAAAAAAAAAGTTTGTCATTCAGATCACAGAGTGATGTCATGGGTTCAGGAGAAGAAGTCATTTTTCTCCTTCTTAGTAGTTGGTGCAACCCTGTGTTTTTGACTTTCGGCTTGTGAACAGTGTTGATAACACCAATGTTTTAGTTACTGCTTAGTACATTTTGGTCT
>JAOEHY010019069.1:6827-24645 GCA_025447955.1 Psilopsiagon aurifrons
GGGGAGGAGGGGTGGGACACACAACATGAAAATCCTGGTATTTTGAAAATTCTCTAGAAAACACATAATCCAAACCAAAGGACAGCACAGAGCCGGACATAGCACATGTTACACTGTTTCATGCTTAGACAAAATATTTCTGATAGCAACAACCAGTGATGCTGATTCATGCGGGTACAGACTCTCCACTTTGGGAATCTTATAATGGACCTGCCCTAGTTTATCTCTATGATTATCGAAGCATCCATGAGAAGCTATAGTGCAAGTGTTTGCTGTCTCCAGCCCACAGAGCAGCTCAGAGAAAGGGCATCACCTTCTCATATTTTCATACAATAAAAATATAGTGCAACATATAGTGCCCTGTCTTCATCACCTGCATCCAACAGAAAATACAGCTTCAGAGCAAAACCCTGATGTCTTTGACCCTACGGAGCAGAGCTCACCACACCCCACCTTTCCCTGTAACAGAAGGTTTAGGAAGAAAGCAAAAATTCCTGAAGCAGCACTTCTCAAATCCTTTGTTACTTGGGATTAAAGAGGACAACGCATTTATGTCTACAAATAGGCACCATTTAAGAATTTGAGGGGGAAGAAATACTGTGGATTGCTTGTCACGTAACCAAGCTGACATCTTGAAGTTTGCTATCCCAGCTCTCAAAGTAACGTGGGATCTTTGGTATTTCCAAGCCCACCAGTACCACCATTATCAGGTTGCTGTAAGACTGGTTTAAATTTAAACACACAAACAAAACTATCTGGTGAATAAAGAAGTTGCAATGCCTGCTCCTCTAGGAGGAATACCCACGATGGATATCCAGCTGCTACCCTGGGTGCTGAAGCTTGCTTTTATCAGAGGTTTCTTTGAAGAGAAAACATACTAAATCAAAGGTAGTTAACAAAAAATACATGATCCATCAAAAGCAAGCTCCAGATGATGCATTTCTGGCATCCAAGCAGCTGGGTGTTAGACCAACTGTGTGGACTCTGCCCTCTCCTCTCCCCACCGGTGCTTGGGAAGCAGTGTGCCTCTGCCCCGATGCGACACAGCCCATAATCACATTCACATGTCAGGTCGCACCAGGCGGGAGATGATGTGTGTGACCACATTAAAGAAGGGAATTTTTTCCTTTGAGATTTCTTTGTTGACTTTAATAAAGGCTCCCTCTGGGCTTTCATGTTTCAAAGGAAAAGGGGAGAGGGACCATCTTCACACATCCTAATTAACAACGTCTAATAATTGTTCTTGCATGCTGCTTTGGTTCTGCATCTTTTGCACAGATCAAAGGAAGAAAGACATTTCTAAAAGGGCTTACAGAACATCAGTGTCCTCCAACCTCAATAAGCCTCACAAAGCCATGGTGTAGAGGTGGATATGCCAAAAGACTCATGCATAATCCTGTACAGATATGGCACTGGTAGAGGAACAGATGAGGTAACCAGGTACCATCTTCCACAGAGTTTGTTTCTCAGGTTGGATGACAAAATTGGTTTGGTGATCTCTCCTCTGTCCTATAAGAGGAAGGAAAAATAACGCTGGAAACTCACTATGGAAGCCAGCAGAACTCACTATGGAAAACTAGGTGCTGCTCTGCTTTGAAGCTTGGTGTTGCTCTCTTTAAGGAACCCCTTGTAAGGTTAGCAAAGGAGCACACTAGCTGCTGTGCTAGCTACATGTCCCCATCGCTTCTGAGGTGCCTGGCATTATGAAAGCAGAGTTCCAACACCTCCATGAAATCAGGATTGTGTATCCTGCAGCACAGGACTGGGGAATGCGAGGACTTTACAGGAAACCAGTAGAAAACAGGTCAGTTTTACACATGATATTTTCAAATGACACTTGGAGTTCCAGCCTTCAGAAAGAAACAATTTCTCCCAATTGTGTGGCCACTGAAAAAAACCCTACATTTTTCCTACCTGCGTTTGTAAAGACAGCACAACTCTTTGGCACTGGATCGCTGCCTGATGCTCCTGATAAAGACTTGCCAGAAGTGCAGAATGCAGTCCCCAGCACACACCACCAGAGATCCCACTGGCTTGCGCAGGACAAGGGCAAGGTATGGACTTAATGGACTGAACTAGCACACTTGGTCCTATTAATTGTGATATTGATTTCTCTTACTCAGAGAAGTCTGAGGTCTTGTACCTGAGACAGGCAACAAAGACTTCCCCTAAATTACCTCTTCAAAATCTAGAGAACTTTTAAAGAACGAGTTCTGAACGCAGAGACCGGAGGACTTTTGGAAACCCATCAGGGATTTTTAAGTAATCCGTCAAAACTTTATGTGCACTCCCATGCAGGACTGCAGTGTTCACATAGGCACACACCCTCATACCAATACCTTCATCCCTGTAACAATACCCTCTCAAGAGTCTGACTGGCTGGGAGCTCTCACATCCATTTTCTGTGAGGACAAAGCCAAGTGCATGAGCTTCCCATGCAACATGGGCGGGATTACCTGGGCAGTCTCTCACTAGGAGAAGTCTATAAATCATGTTCCAGTACCTGAACCACATAACTGTCTTTCTTCCCTTCTTGAAAACAACTCTTGAGCTAAACCCAGAGATGATTTCACCCCCTTCAGCATGCTCAGCTGGAGGAACCAGGGCTCTGTAATGCATCAAGAGTCACACCTGGTTTTCCCGCCCTTTCTTGCAATGATCCATTTGAGTGGTTCCCATCATCACTCAATAGTGGGAATGTGGAGCTGGCATTTCAGTTACCAAGACAGTCTGTGCTACTCAGAGCCCACTCTGAGGGGGCTTCTTTAAAACCCTCCTATAAAGCCCCCAGTCTTCATTTGCCTGGAAACACTAAAGAAAGTATTTGGGCTACAGCCAAGAAGAAGAGGTCCCAATGCCACTCACAAAATATTTAGGCAGAAAGGGATTGCAGTCTATTTAAATTTTTAAGGGCAGCTTAGGCACTATTTCTGTGTTTGCTCTATAAAGTAAGTAAATGAAAGAGTCCTGAGGCTGGTGCAGAGAGCAGAAACAGGAGGGCTGGCAAAGTTTTCCAAGGGCTCCAGGCCTGAGTGTTGAAGGTATGATATGCAGAAGATAGAACCTGCCATGAACATGTTGGGTTTAAACTCATATGCCTGTTATGGCCTTGAGTAAACTAATGCTACATTTGTTAGCCAACATGAAATGCAGGAGTCTATAGGAACCACATGTTTTTATCCATTCCATGTGCTCCATCAGCTTGATGGAGTTAAGATGATGCAGACAGACAGTCTGAGATCTGGGTTAAATAAGTTGAACTGCTTTATTTTTCTCTTGGCATTGCAGTGAGCGCAAGAAATTCTCACAGGGTGGAATATCTGGAGCGCATTATTCATTAAGAGTGAAAGATGCTGTTGTGTTTGTGGAGGAACCAAGCACGCTTCTTGCAAGCATCTGACACAAACCAGTGTGACAATTAATGGCATGGCAGCTTTCTTTAAAGGATATTAGTTCTGCCTCATGTTAAATAAAACCTCTGTCAGCATAGCTGACAGCACAGGTTTCCGAGAAGGCATTTCTCTAGCCCAGTAAGATACATGAAAGAGAGCTTTTAAGCAGCGTACTAGCATTTGTACATACAGCAGTGGGAATTCCTACATACAGTAGCAAGATGTAACTCTTGTCAGATTGAGAGCATTGTAGGAATCGATGCTAGGACTTCTATCTATACATAGATGGTATTTTTCATGAAACAGCTTCCTCATAAAACCAATGAAGAAACACAGTGTAGGTCAGCCAGAAAGCTCTGGAGTCAAAGTCTGATGAGCTGAAGCAGCAAACAAAAGGGTTTTCTATTCTTTAGTGGCTCGTGGCTCAGGCTCTTGCACAGAATGTGGGAGCCCTGGATTGGGTCCTGTCTTTCCTTGAGGAACCTTTAGCTCAGCTCTCTTGGATCCTGTATCCTAGCCCAGTTTTTCAAAAACTTTTTGCTTTAATAGAGACATTGCATCCTCCAACAACCAACATGGCACTGGCCTGCATCCTGTGTGCAGGGTGCTTCTTTCCTGTAAGAACTCACTATGGAAACCTAAGTTAAACAGTGGCCACAAAACTGCAAAGATAATCAAGACAACTTTCTTGGGGGGCATATGCCAACAACGTGAGTAATGAGAGGCTATATCTAGCAAGTACTGCAAGAGAATGGGAGAACCTGAGGGGTGATCCAAGGGAAGCATAAAATAGAGATGATCAAAAGATGATTGAGGCACGACAGCCAGGTGATGTTCCTCAAGATATCATCACACAACTAAGCACACCAGGCCATCTGGAAGAAGAGAAGGGAAGACAGGCAACCTGAACTGCAAGGTCAGTGGAGGAAAAAGACTTACAAAGTAAAGACCTTTCTTGTGCTCTTGGCTGATGATACCAGTGAATCTTGCACCTCCCAGATGGAAATCCTGAATCGGAACCTTTCCAAACTGCAGGTTTATGTTCAAGCATGTATGTGCAGGTGTACTCCAGTATACACTGGCCATGTTATACCAATGTAAAAACCACTATGTCAGCAATACATTTCAACTCTTCAGGAAAATAACTTTTGTTTTCCGAGTATGATAAATTCTTACTCTTCCAGAAATTAGAAAATAGCTTCTAATAAGACACAGAACAATCTTATGTCAAAAAGTCCAGTCCTTTTACATTGCTAACAGAAGAGATACTTCAAGTTCAGGCAGAATGAACAAATAAATAAGTTTTCAGACTCAGTGAGTTTTCAGACCAATGGCAGAGAAATATTTCCACTCTATGTGTGCATCAATTATTTCCTTCTATTTAAACCCATGACTAATTACCCTTGGAAATAAAATAGGTAACATCCAGTTGAGTACAGACATCCCTTTTAATGGAATCAAGAACTCATCTAGCTTAAAAATCATGGCACTTATCAATGAAGTGAAGGTTGTATGGACTTGAGCCCTGTGGCAGAAAGTGCAGTGCATTGTGGCAAGGCGACTTCCAGACCACAGACAAAAATGCACAACTTGTGATAAACTTCAGAGAGGCACTCATGAGCTCTCGGGAAGATGAAGTAAGATTAGCGTTTGCCCCAGCCTCAAATGCCTCCTCCCCAATTGTCAGTAAAAATTTGATACTTGGGAATGATGTGGTTCTTGTGGAAACCAGATTTTTCCTTCAAAATATGAAACTCCAAATCACCATCATTAAAAATACCTTGGGATTACATCTTCTGAAACAATTCTTCCTGCTTCTCAACACAATCTGCCTCATTACAGTCTTTAAGCTGATCCCGGAGTTCAAACTGATTTGTACAGGAACTTTCTGCACCCTTACACAAGGAAAAAGGCTCACTGAAGAGACCACACACACTGAACCAGCTTTCTCAAAGGTTCCCCCCTCTTTGACAATTACAGCTGTCACACCACCTCTGAACATTTCTCTGCCTGCTCTCGAATCCATCTGACAAGCCTTGTGCCCAGCAACAAGCAGGAGAGCAGCCAGAGTATTGCTTTAGGCAGTATTTCGAGATATTTAGCCATGGTTTCAAACATACAAACACAATTATGCTTTTTGCCTTGTTACCATTGAGCAGACCTATCCCAATTTTGGCTTCCCTTGTTTCACTGGTTAGGAACAGGGTGGCTTTCAGAGAGAGGGGTCTGGATGGAAGGAGGAAGATAGGGAGGTTTTCACTGCCCAATCCCACACCTTCTCCCGCTTCTGAGACTGACCAACTGTCAAAAAGTCACAAGAATCATGGTGCTCATTGGGACTGATTTCTTCTTTTTTAACATCCAGATGATGGGAATACACGACATAAGTTTAACAGGAAACTTACAGCTAAAACCAAAGTGATACATAGACAAGAAGGTCCTTTACCTCACCAAGTCCCTGAAAGAACTGAGGAGCATGAGTGATTTAACGTTTTGCATTAGTCCTTTTGGAGGCAGTTCAATGTAGTAGGAATCAGATGTTGCTAAAAAAATAAACAGAAATGTCCATGCATGTTTTTAATGCCTCTTTACACTATGCATCTCAATGCAAGACTCCTGAGACAAAGACACAGCACTATGTGTATGCATAAATATATAATACATATGATAATATATGCATATATGTAAAAATATTATATATATCACATCTCAAAAGAACAAGTCAAATCACCAGTGGATTCTTGTATTTAACAAGCAACTGCACAAAGCCAAAGAGGCATTTGATTAAGAAAGCCAATTAGGGTTTGGCATGGGTACTGCAAAAAAACTGAGAAACTATTGGCTATTGAGACATTTCTCCTGAAAGAGAAATCTTTGTTGCCTGTCAGAGTGCAGCTCTGCAGGCTTACATGCTGTTCTGCAAAGATGGGGGGCAGCAGGACAAGGAAGGCAACCGCCTTGCCTTCTCCATGCTTCCTCATCTTTCACTAGCTGTTGGCCAAAAGAGATGTGAGAGACAGAGAGGGATTGGATGCTGTGTACAGCATTTGCCTTTTGACAATATGATAAATCACAACCTGAGACTCCCGAGTGCATCTTCTAAAAAATTCTCATTTTAGATAAAAGTTTCAGTTTACAATCAGAACTAATTTTCCATAACTCTACATAAGTTATGACTTATCCACATTTGAAGGAGAATCATAGGGTTGTTTTCTCACCAAATACTCCATTAGAATTGTATATTGCCTTGCTTGCAAATCTTCCTACAAACAGAGCATGTTCAGCGCAAAAGCTTTGATATCTGAATATCTAGGAGAATACAAAGCTTAATCCCACGTGCACTACTGTGACTATAAAGTGCTTACACACCTCATCTCATACCCTTCCAGTCCAAAACAGTTATTTAGCAGGACAGAAGACCTTTGGATCTTTGTAAATAAAATAGCTAAGAGACATGAAGTACTGAAGTTAGGTTTCTGAGTTTGCTCGCACTCAAGCCCTTAAGTAAATGAAGGACAATTCTAAGATGCAGGAAACCTTTGGCCCTCTCAGTAAGACGCAGCATATTTTGCTTGCCAGTTTGTGCATGTTTCAACAGCCTTCTGCCACGGTTTTGTGCTTCTGGAACTTCAGGTTTAAACAAATTCGTGGTGCCACAGGGAAAAACTAAAGCTTATGTAAAAGTAGCAAAGCCTGTTCATCTCCAAAAATCACTCCTGAGATCGTCTGTGAGCAGATGTAAAGATATCTTTGGAAACATTAACTAGGGAGGTGAGGATGCGGGAAAGTGGGTGAGAAGGTGATTTTATGTTCATTCTCTCAAGCACACGCATGGGACCTCTCTCATGCAAGTTCTAACTGGGCAGACAGAGACCTCAGGCAGGAATGATGCTCCCAATCCCTCTTTGCCAAGGCTGTCTGTTGGGCAGGGCACTTTGTAGGTGTATCACAGACTGGCAGAGTAGCTTATCTGAAACAAAGGACAGAGAGCAGCTCAGAATATCATCTGCTCTGACTCTACACCTCAGGAAGGCAGGACTGGGTGCCATAATTCCCCTGAAGCCACAATAGCCACTTGGCTTAGTAGATTTGCTAAACCAGTGCCGCTGGGTCCATCCACAGTATCCATCCACACTCTCCGGCTGGGCTGCAATGCACCAACACTGGCTCTGGGGGGACTCCAAGGGTGTCCAGCTCTGATGGATCTCCACCTTGGTGAATGAATTAAAACTCAAAGGAAAGATGAGCTTGGTTCTTCTTTTCTAAATAGGCCTTTGAGTACTTTCACTATACTTTTACCACAGGAGCAAAGTTCATGTATGTCCCATGGCTGTGGCTCATTTCCCTCCTGCAGACGGGAATGCCTCAGGGGGTTTGAAGGGAGTGAGCCGATTTTGCCGAGCCTGGTTGAACACAGGTGGTGAGCAAATGAACAGGAAAGAAAAAAAGTGCAGAGACAAAGGGGAGAGCAAGGGGGAGACAAAAAAGGAGCAGAAACCAGCAGCAAGGAAAAAAACCCATCAAGGAAGAAAGAAAAGGAACAAGATAAATAGAAGCTTGTGGCAGCTGTGTGATGACAAGCACTGGGATGAGCAGACAGATACAAGACCCAGCAACAGTTGTGTACTGTGAACAATGGCTCGTTTCTTTCCTGCACTCCCACTTTACAGGGCTGGAACTCAGGAAGAGAGAAAACCACAGGCTCTGTGTCTGCTCAGCCTGACTGGGACATCCCTTAAGAACCAGCCAAAACCCAAAAGCGCCGTGGTGTGTGACAGAGGGCCACAAAAAGCTCATGCAAGAAAGCAAATCCCAGGGGAGCAGCCCATTTCCCAGAGCTGGCCAGCTCAGAAAGAGGCTCCCAGGCCTCTGGGATGTTAGCTGTGGGCACTGAAATGCTCACGAAGGATTAGCCCATAAATAGGGCATTATCTCTGTCAACTGGACGAGCTCTCTCTTGTGGCTGGAAAGCCAAGTAGCATTTATTTTACTTCATTCAGATTTGGAGGAGAACCTTCCTGGAATAAATTAAACACCTTTTATTATTCTTCTTCTTGTTCATCTTCTTCCACCCTTTCTAAAAATTAAAACAAAAGGCAATACATGCTCTGCTGTTACATGCAAAAGCCAAAGCAAGGACATGAGCATTGCCTCAGGACTCAGAAGTGAATTTTAAGCTATTTCACTGCAGCAGAGAAACCGGAAAGAGAGAAGTGGCTCACAGTCAGCAGGATTTATACCAACACAAGCAACACCCAGCGGATTTCCAGTCCATCACCATAACTGCTCCAAGCAATATATGCCTATTCATAGGGAACAGGGAATACAGACCTGAAATGCTGGATTTGCTTATTTTCTTCATTAGTACTTATTTTTACTTTCTCTCCCAAGTAAATGGGCAAGTTCCACTACCAGCAGCTTCAGAACCTATTTATTTGCCATTATGAAAAACTAATGTTCCCCTGCTATGGGCTTTATATTCAAAGCAGAAGGAAGAACATGGTTCAAGACTGCTAATGCAGCTGGCTGCTCCAAAAAAGTCTCCTCTAAGGCTGGCTTTGATGCCAAACAAGAGAAACAGCTGAAGTTTTTTCCTCAACTAAAGTATCTTTCCATGAAACAGAATGCCCCTAATGGGAAAAGATGGGAAAAGGTAAAAGTCACAGTGTGGGCAACATTCTGAAAAGCCGTCTTTAGATTTTCACTTAGGATGAATTACAAATCCATTTCCACTGTCCTATGGGGGGAGCACCGAAGCCAGGAAGGTGCACTTCCCACAGATAGCAGGAAATACCTTCCAAAGCAGTACATCATTGCACAGAGAGGTGAAAAGCAAAGGAAGCAGATGTTTGCACCAAGCATTCCTTGGTGCCCAGGTTTGCCTGACAAAGGAAGGTGGCTGCCTTCCCCCTAGGGTCTCCGCTTCCTGCCATGCTGCCATGAAGCCGTGGTGCTGGGCTCCTTTCAGCAGCATGGAGTACTGACTTCAGACTTGGTTTCACAGCTCTTAAGCCAACACCAAACTCAGTTTTTTGCATTTAATGGATTTTAAACAGTCAGGTTCCCTTCTGGTCCCAAATGCATACATATTTCCTAATGTATTCAGCCTAAACTAACCCAGCTCTGATTCCTGAAAATATTTAAGGGCGCACTTAATTTAAAACATGTGAACAGTCTCAGTGAGGTGAATGGGATTATGCATGAATATAATGCTCCTTTCTAACAGCTCCCAGCCATCCTTCTCCTCCTTTATATCCCCAGACAAGGGCCAGGAAGACTCAGTAACAGCCAATTTTGCCCCAGAAGAGCTTTGTCCAAGAGGATAAAAGGTAAAGAGGAAACAGAACAACAAAGCGATTTGCCTCAACATCAGAAAGTAAGTCACTAATGCAGCCAAGATGAGTACCAGCGACTCAGGGTCCAACGGCTCCGATGTTCGAGTACCATGCATTCACATCATAGTGTGCTGAAAAGCTTTAGCTACAGCAGTATTTTAACTGCCCCTCTCCCCCAAACAGTCTTAAGAGGAATTAAAGGGAAGTGAGGCCTGATTAGATTATTGTAACAGCCTCCTCCAAATAAATACAAGCTAAAAATATCACCAGAGGACAGAGATCGCATCTTGCCAAGAAGCAGATAAGCCGCCCTTGCTGAAGGCACATAAAAGCAGGCCAGACACATGTTTACACTGGGTGATCTAGCGCATCTGAATTTGTCAAGTTGTTTGATAACTTCATACTTAAGAACGTGTTTTTTTCCTCATTACAGAAATATCCTGGTTTCCAGTAAGAAGTGTTGCTGGCACCGGAACTACCCACATGCTGTTTCTGCACAGTGGAAAGCAGAGGATTTTATCACACAGAAAGAAAAGCTGTAGATGGAGGGCAGTTTTCAATGAGTTTCTGGTGGGTCTCCCCTTCCCTTCTTCCACCCCTTAAAATGTGGTTGTGCCCATGCAAAATGGACAAGCTGGATCCTTTCTTTCCCCAGGCTCCCAGCTGCAAAACAAATATGCAATGCCAGCGCAGTGCTATTCTTCCGCTGCTGGGGCTCTGCAGCGAGACAGGATCCAATTTACCCCAGAAGCTCTGCCACTGTTTCAGCTCTACAGGAACACTCCTTTATCTGCATGAGGAATCCAAAGGACTTGAAACAATACGAGAAAAGGAAATCATTGTTTTAATACACGCACTGAAATATCATTGTGTGGATGTACTTAGCAGATGGGGAACATGATGGCCAAATTCAGGCTCCCTGTGTCAGCTTCTGAGAACCAGGCAGTCCCATCCTTTCTGTGGGTAGAAAAATAGGAAGGGGACTATTTGCAAAACCTTCCTCACTGCCATGAAGAAATCTTGGTGGCTGGATCCAGGGCCATTGAAGACCCTACCCCATGTGAGGGAGCCTCATTCACGGATTTCACAGGGCTTGGACGGGAAAGGGCACTATGTGCATGACCATATTTCTATGCTCTCTGAAGAGTTCAAAAACCTCTGGGGATAATGTTCACCTTAAAAACAGTAGTAAAAGACTCAAAATGCGGATGCTGCATCCATTTATACATTGACTAACAGTGGCTCTTTGCTGCATCCTCACAGCATGCAGGGGAACAAAGTGCCCACTGGACACTCAAATTCAGTGAGGGCTGGGCCCCTCTGGCTGCTGCTGGTAGACCTAGCCCAGGTACCTGTTGTTTTGAACAGGAAAGAAGGAGGTTTGCATATCCCATTAGTTTTTCCAGACTTGCCACCCAGCATACATTGGCAGGAACAAGGTGCCAAAATACCACTCTACTGTCAGCAATGCTGCTGGTGGGGAATCCACAAAAGTGTCCTCAGTAGGAATTGATTTGGATCAGAAGTATGGTTTGGAAGGAGAAATCCTTATCTTCTCCACTTTCTGCACTTTGACTCCCACCACACAGAAAACTCAGGCTGTGAGAATGGGATTCCTTACAGGTACAAACAAACACAGGTCCCACCAGCTAACAGGCCCCAGAGCTAGTCAAAGGAATCCCCAAAATACATACATTCTCTGCATCCATTTCTATGGCACCGTTGTTATCTGCTCACGCAGATGCCACCTATACTGCAATGAGGTTGCTCTACATACCCTTTTAGCTATCCTGGGGTGCCATGTCCAGCTGCACCCACTGCACAAAACCTGCCATCAATGACCCCCACAGCAGATGATTGTGAATGTGAACAGCTGTAAGACTACAGGCCTCTTTTGAAGGGCACTGTATTTCACACTTCAAGGGTAGACATCGGGTCTGCAGGGAGCACTTCAAGCAACTTTGAGGTTAGACAGAGCAACCTCCATCTGCTCTGCAGGAGCAAATCCACATGTGGCCCATCACCACTGGAAGAAAGAGCAAACATGCTCCCAGCAGCCTCCTGGGAAAGGCTGCATGTGGACACTGGAGCCCATAGCTCTGCAAACAGCACACACGTACCCTGTAGCCAGTCCCTTTGTGCTAGCATGCACATCACAGAGCCACCTGAATTACTACAATTGCAGGTGTCCTTCAGTATGAGACCCCATCTCACTGCCTCCCGAGAATTCCAGAGCTAGCAAACACCCCAACACAAACAAGGGACCAAATGGGGTGCATAGCTAACAGGACCTGCCACTTGCTGCAGATATTTTGACCCCCCTCCAAGAGATGCTGCATAGCCAAGACTGGCAAAGAGATTTAGGGCAAGAGCTCCAGTCAGTCCTGCGGGGAACTGGGAACCTACATCTCTGCCTTGGGGAGCTTTGAAAACATCAGCACAGGTTCATTTTAGGAGGGGAGTCCGGGATTCCCTCCTCCTCCTCCCTCTCCTTTGCTTCAGCAGCACAATGTCGCTCTTTCTGTGTTTCCGAAAGGGTGTCTTGCAGGGCTCTGCATCAGAGATCAGGAGCCGTTTTGAAAGGAGGAACCCGCAGTTTGACCCCTGCTCTATTGAGAGACCTTTTGTGCCTCTGCAAAGCTCTCTGCTCTTCACTGGCCCTGTGGCCAGCGGAGGGAAACACTGCAGGAAGCACAGATTTATTCTGCCACTGACAATTGGGAGCAGCAGTGTCCTCTGGTGCCTTCATTGTCCAAAGGTGTTTGAGTGTAAAGCTCACACATAATAGCGACTTTCCAGAGATGCCAGTTGAAAAAGCCCTTTGGTGCTCGCCAGCCCTGCTGGGAATGCAAGACCTCAGGTGTCCGGGCTTATCTTCCAACCAAACTCATTCATTTAACAACCAACTCTGATTACTCCTTGTAGTTAAAAGAAAACCCCAAAACAAAGGCTCAGCAGCCGTGTGCTCCTCAGCCATTCAGCACTGCTGGTGCGGGAAGCAGGTGTTTTGAGGTCTGTGTTCCCACTCCAGTCTGAAGAGGCTGGAATAAGATATCGCCTTTTGAAACGTCCACTACAAAAAAAAAAAAGAAAGAGGCGGCTCACCATTGCTTTGCAGGCTGGGGGCAGGCAAAGGGCTCAGCTAATTCATAGCATGAGCTGGGCTGAGTGCTGCGAAAGGCATTCCCACGGAAATTCCTGCAAATATGGAAATGAATCTAGCTGAGTGGTTTCTCACCCTTTTTGCTTTTAATGGGCTTTCTGTGAGTGCTTGGGGAAAGAACACCTTTCCCTGGGAACATCTATGGACTCAGTTTGCTGCTAAACGAGCGTTTACAATGAAAATAGCCAGCTCCATCGCCCTGCAATGACAAGCACCCATCAGCATCCCACTCTGCTGGCAAGGCACTGAGGACTGGGTGTGCATGGCTGGCTCAGATGAACTACAGCCACTCAGCTCTGAAAATCCTCACCTGATGTTAAAATAATGTTCTCTAAAGTGCAAGCTCTTGGCTGGGGAAGAAGACAAACTTGCAAAGGGAAGATTTTAGTAGGAACAAAAGACGTTTTTCATCGCACCTTGAAATCTTCCAAGCACTGTTCAGGGTGCCAGTGTGACCTCTGTTCTACCCTCCTAAATGGTATTAATTGGTATTTGTTATGCAGAAGTAGTAAAGAAAAGGCTGATGAGAGGGTGTTTGTGCTGACACAGGCCCTAAGGCTCTGCTCTCCCAGGGCTCAGCCTTCTTTCAGTGCTGCAACAAGTGCTTGGCAATGGGAGTAGCGGGGCAGGTACTCTGAAACTGCACCTGAGCGTGCTGCTGAGCTGCTCGCCCTGTGATGGCTCTTTGAAAACATGCCCTGGCCATATGGCAAACATGAGTGGCATTTCCTGGACCTTTGGGGTTTTTTTGTTTGCTTGTTTGGTTTGTTTTGTTTTAAATAAGAAATTCATTCCACCAGAAAACTATGATTTCCTCTGCCTTTTCTTAATCATTACCCAGTCAGCAAACATGGGGGAAAAGCACTGCTCCAGCTCAGTTGGTCTCTGTGCTGTAGCATCCTCTGGGCATTTGACAAAGGCTCCTTGTCCTGATGTCCCTACATATGGGATAGCTGAGCAGTGCCCACATCAGTGCTGGATGAGCCTAGTCCAGCCCCACCACCCAGGTGAGAGAACAGCACCATGTTCAGCTCAAAGTGGCCCAGACAAACTTTTCAGCATCTCTGGCTATTAGCTGTACCTCAAGCTACCAAGCCTGCAAGCCTCACAGCACAATGGTACCCTCCCAAAATGCATATTCTCTCTTAGCCCTGCTATGTTAAGATAATAACATCCCCCCGCCTCCCTTTTTAATAAAGCTGACAGTTTTAAAGATGCATCACTGTAATTTCTTAAAAGCTACAGGCCATCAGTGCTGCCTAAGTGCTCTTTACTCTGAGTATGGCACCGGGGGACTGAAAAGAACTCACTCGCAGGCTAAAAATATTCGCGCCTCATTATATACTCTGGTGGGTTACTCAACAATTACACTTATTAGATCTAAAGGTAATTACCATTTTACTAGTCAGGTCTCCCTTTTGTTAATACACAAATTCAGCCGCTTCACCATTACCTATCAGTAATGCCTGCCCTGAACAGCCAGTGGGTCATCTGCACTCATGTCACCATGCAAGGAAGGTGCTCAATCTCCCCAGTAGTCACTTCTAAACACCTCCTCATCCTCCTCCCGCAGGTGTAGGGCTTATATGAACTCAATGTGAGTGTCAGAAGATGAAGGCTCCTCTCCTTTGGCTCCAGAGCAGAGACAGCTGCCAGGGAAGCATGCTGCCTGCAGTGAGCACTGCATATCCCAGGTGATGCCTTCAATATGACACAGATATAAGCACAGTGGCAGCTCTCTGTTTGCATACAACACTGGAGTGAAAAGGAGCCATCATGCACCCATCCTCACCGTAAGGTCCCATCAGGACCAGAACCATGTCACCGGGAGTTCCCTACAAGCCTCAAAACCTTCAGAAGCTACTTGCATCAGCAAGCTGGCGACTCGTATTTGGATTTAGGCTATGAATAAGTGTTTCTATGACATACAGTGGCCAGCTGAAGCTATTCCCACCTCTTGCATGTTTACTACCATGGCTATGCCAGAGCTGCCCCATCAGCTAGCAGCCAAACAAGCCAAACAAGAAGGAAACAGCTATGTCAGGGGCTTGACATTCCCTCTGCCAGGATTGCTGTAGAAATCACTCTGGTGAGCAGCAGTGATGTTTCTGGCCAGCCCAGCCAGATCAGGAGCAAAACATCTGTCCATGGCATGAAGTGCTTTGGACCATTTTTACTCCCAGGGATCACCAGCTCAGAGCTTCTTCCACTCTCCAAAGCAGAGCCATCATTTTGGTGCCTGACTTTACTTTGGTCCTCATGTTTCATGGGATGGGTTTCTAAGAACTGCTAGAGGTAAAAGGTGGTCACACTGCCAGCAGAAAATACACAGAAATGAGAGGTCAGCAGTACAGTCCCCTCAAAATCCCAAAGACATGTTAAAGGCTTTATTGTTTGGCATTTAATATGGGGGTCTGCTTTGTCTCTTCTTTCTGCATTTAAAGCTATACTCACTTTTGGGGTTTTGTCCAAGTCTGATCAGTTACCAAAAGGCATTTTTATCCTCTCCATAGTCATTTCCGGGAGGAGCAATTAATTTACGTTAATTTGGAGAGGAAAGGCACAGCGATGAACTTTTCAACTAATCCAGAGATAAATGGTAATACATTAGAAACTTGATGGTGATAGAAAGATAAGGCACGTAAGTTATGATCTTTCCACCATAAAGTACGGCTTATTGAAAGCAGCAAATTATTTTGAGTAGTTTCAATCCTTTCAAATAATCCAACATAAAACAATAGTCCATTTTTTTCTTTGTCAAGCTCAAATGCTTGTTCTTTCCAAGCCAAATCATCTTCTGTTCAGTGTTACTGGCAATCCAGAAGCAAGAAATTCCCTTAACGATTCCAGACTGGCTGTGCCATAGCTACACATGGGAAATGTTGAGGGGCTGGGTTGGATGCAAATGAGAAAGAAGGAGAGGAAACCAGGAGGATTTTATTTTCCACTTAGCACTTACATTCCCATTACCTGTCTGAGATGCTTTTTGACTTTTTCTTATAAAATGAAAATCCATTTTCATCAAATAATACGTATATTTTTGGCAAAAGCTACTTCTTGCTCCAAAAATGTTTGGAGAGAACATTCTGATGCACTGTAGCAACACACCAATATTCAGAGGCCTGAGTGGTAAACTTAGAATCATAGAATAGTTTAGGTTGGAAAAGACCTTCAAGACTATTGAGCCTTAACCTAGCACTGCCAAGTCCATCATTAAACCATGTCCCCAAGTGCCACATCTGCATGTGTTCTAATGCCTCCAAGGGATGATGACTCAACCGATTTCCAGTCCTTGACAACCCTTTCAGTGAAGAAATTTTCCTAACATCCAATCTAAACCTCCCCTGGTGTAACCTGGGGCCACTTCCTTTTGTCCTATGGCTTGTTACTTGGGAGAAGAGACTGATCCCCACCTCTTCAGAGGTAGAGAACACCACTTGAGCTCCTGACCACTTAGCCACTCATCCCACGGTCCTGAAGTCTCCCTTGATTGCCCTCAGACTTCTTCTTGCAACTTCACAGCTTCCTGCCTGAAGAATCCATAACGGGTAATAATCTGAGGGCTATACCAGGGCAGGAAGCTTTCTCTTTGCATCTTTAACCCAGGCCCCAGGGAGGCAGCAGACTTCCCTAAGAAGGGGTCTGCTCTGTTCCCTCCAATGACAATGATCTATCTTTTTTCTTTATGGAAGCATTTTTGGCTACAGGCTGTAGCCAGCACTGGCTGCTCCTCCTTGGTGAGAGGTTATCCAGCACTGAGGGGACATTTTTCATTGTGCTTCATTCTCTGTAGAACAATAAGTGAAACATGGAAATTATTTCTGAAATGTCTTCCTCTAAAAGTCCACGGCATTCCATCCAGCTCCAACCAGGCATCCCTTTCTGCTTTTTCCAAGCTTGGCATCCCTGTTTTGTGTTGATGCAGATGTAAAAGAAGAGCCACGACAAATCTTACTCTCCTTTTTTAAAATGGTTTTTCCTGATTCAGGTGGGGAAGGGGGTTAGGAGGAGAACAGGGTTCAGACACATGAACCACATCTCAAAGCTGGTAAAACACAGTAATCCCATGGAACCACAGCTCTGCCACTTGAGCCTATTTGCTGGACCAGGACCTGGTTATACAGTCGTGCCCTTACTCCAAAGCCACCCGAGGACATGTTCATTAGACACTTTGATGGCATTGTGGCTGAAGTCTGAAACTCCAAAAATGCACAAATGAGGAACAAGTGCTCGATAATGCCAAAGCCAAACAACTTTGTGCATTGAGATGGAGAGCATAGACACATCTACAGCTAGTTACTGCAGGGAGAACCAGAGAAGAAAAGCACTGGGAAAGAGAAGTGTTGCACAGCTGGAAAAAATCACTATTACAACCTCTCTACCCTTCTTGCCCCAGTAACACCAAGGTATCCATTAGCTCATTTAAATCTCACTATCTGGGGTAAAAACTATGTTACTGACAGCATGCATGGGAAATGGAGACAGAGCAAGGGGAACAGCTACTGAATCAGCTGTGCTGGGAAGGAAGGGCATCAGCTGCCACACAAAACCATCCCAATCCAGATATGGAGCAAAGCCCTCATTGATCACCAGACGCCACTGCAACCTGTGCGGCAGTTAGCTAAACTGCAGCATTTAAAGATGATCACAGGTTTGAACCTCACAGGTAAGTTAACCCAGCAGAAAACATACCCCAGATTTGGTCTTTATTTTACCTAAACCAGGTTCCTTTGGCATTACATAGACACGTATGTACTATTCCAGCCCAGAAAAGACAAATCTGAAGTTGATAGGCGACTGGAGCACCTCCTGTATGAAGATAGGATGAGAAACTTGGGGCTGTTCAGCCTAGAGAAGAGAAGGCTGCATGGAGACCTCATAGCAGCCTTCCAGTATCTGAAGGGGGCCTATAGGGATGCTGGGGAGGG
>JAOEHY010019070.1:0-18788 GCA_025447955.1 Psilopsiagon aurifrons
CCTTCCTGCCGCCGCCGGTCCCCGCTCACCCCGCGCTCTCCCCGCAGGCCGGCGGCCGGCCCCGCGCGGACATGGACGAGCACTTCCAGCCGGTGAGTGCGGCGCGGACCGACCGGGGCGGGGTGGCTCTGGCCTGGCCCCGGCGGCGGAGCTGAGCCGGAGCAGTGCCCGACCCCGCGGGTGCGGTGGGAGGCGGGCGACTGTGCCTGGCCCGGGGTGGGCAGGAGGGGGTCTGCAGGTGCCACTGGGGTGGGAGGTGCGGAGGCTGTGTCTGTCCCCAGGCTGGGCAGAGGAGGTCTGCTGGTGGCCCCAGGGGTGGGCAGTGAGGGGTTGGCACCTGCCCACCCCTCTTCTCCGGGAGGGACAAGGGATCTGTGCCTGCCCCCCCATCTCCCCAAGGTGGGCAATGGGAGTTTGTGCCAGACTGTCCCCCCTCCAGGGTGGGAGATGGGGGTCTGTGACTGCTCCCTAGGGTGGCTGGGATTTCCAGCCCCAACACATTCATCTCACACATCTTCCCTCCTGCCACCCAGTGCCTGGATGAGATTGACTATGATGACTTCAATTTCGGCTCCCACATGATGGAGCAGAAGGAGCCCCTGATGGAGACAGGTAAGGGCCCCTTTGGCTGTGCCCTCCTTGGGGTCCCCAGCTGCAGTGGGGTTTCCCAACAGCCTGAGTCATGCCTTGTAGCTCCCAGCAGCACCACGGGCTGTGTCCCTGCTGGCCCCACTGTGGGCTGGCTGGGAATCCCTGCCCTGTGTGAGCAGGATGGGGTCTGTTCCTGCAGCTCAGTCTACCAGGGACTTGAGGTTGAGCTGTGACAGGTGCTCAGGTGCTCACCAAGTGCCAGAGCATCCTCTGGCCCTTCTCTCCTCTTCCTGCTGCTCCAAGCTGGCCTATTACAGCACAGGGGCTGGGGACTCTGAGGGCTCCCCTGGAAGAGACAGGGGTCACCTAACCTTCCACACTATCCCCGTACCTCCAGCATCCTTACTGGGAGCATGCGGTTGGGTTGTCGTGTATTTCTCACTGGTGCCTCTTTTCTCTGTTCTTTAGTGGAAGGTCCCTACGTTGTCATCATCGAGCAGCCAAAACAGGTAAGGATGTCACCCAAGCAAGGGCAGGTGTAGCTGGCTCCCCCTGCTCTCGTTAGGCCACCCTTGGCTGACGTCCTCTTTGCCTCTGCAGCGAGGGTTCCGTTTTCGGTATGGCTGTGAGGGCCCTTCCCATGGGGGGCTGCCAGGAGCATCCAGCGAGAAGGGACGCAAGACCTATCCCACCGTCAAGGTGAGCAGTGGCCTGGGGAGGGGACAGGGTAGCATCTTCATTTGGTGTTCACAGGCACTGGGAGGGTGCCTTGAAGGGAGGACAGGAAATGTGTATTAAGCTCTGTGTGTTTCATGGCACTGGTGGGATGGGAGGGCTGCAGCAGGAGGAGTGGTGACCCTGGTGATGAGTAGCAGAGGGGGGTTTGCAGGGAGTCCTGCAGGCTCCTGGGGTGTTGTACCTGACTCCCATCTCCTTCCTCCCTGCAGATCTGCAACTACACAGGGATGGCTCGGATTGAGGTGGACCTGGTGACGCACAGCGACCCTCCCCGTGTGCATGCCCACAGCCTGGTGGGCAAGCAGTGCAATGAGGCCGGCAACTGCGTCGCGATTGTGGGACCCAAGGACATGACAGCTCAGTATGTCTGAGGGAGACCCAGGGTAGCCTCTTGCCTATGCGGGTTGGTTTGGGGACTGGTCACAGCTTGCTGCTGGGAAGAAGAAGGGGTTTAGTGCATAGAGCTGGGTCTGCTGGATGCAGTGGGTGGGGACAGGAGTAGGTTTAGACAAAGCCATCAGTACAGCTCTGTTCCCTGGGCATTTTGCAGAGCCCCGGGTCCAGCGTGTGCAGCTTGCTGTGGGGTTCTGTCCTTGGAGTTGCAGCTCCCCAGCTTTGCTGCGGCCAGTCTGCATTGCAGGGTTGTTCAGTAGCTGCTGCAGTTGCTCTTAGAAATCTAGCCCTGGCTGCTGACAACCCTGTCCTGTTTGCATCCCTTTGGCCTCCAGCCTTCCTGTTGCTCCTCTTTGGACTTGTCACCTGTGGGAACCCAGAGTTCCCCAGACACCTCTTTCCTGGGCTCCTTTCTTCTCCTCTGTGGTTGCTTCTCTTATGCTTTGCACACATTGGATCCCCCCTCTGCCCAAGCAGCAGTACTCTGTGCTTCGCTCAGCTCCTTGCTGGCTGTGGGGGCCTGTGTGCGCCCGCCCTGGCACTCCCAGATCCCAGCGAGATCCCTCTTCTTCTCCAGGTTCAGCAACCTGGGAGTGCTCCATGTCACCAAGAAGAATATGATGGAGATCATGAAGGAAAAGCTGAAGCAGCAGAAGATGCGCAACAGGAGCCATATGCTGACAGGTAAGGGCAGTCAGTGGGACTCAGCACCTGGGAGTGACAGCTGGGCTTAGCATGGGGCTGGGGGGACATAGAGCCCCATCCCCTTGCTTAAGCCTAAGGGCATCTTCCTCTGCCCCGGCAGAAGCAGAACTGCGTGAGATTGAGGTGGAGGCAAAGGAGCTGAAGAAGGTGATGGACCTGAGCATTGTGCGGTTGCGCTTCACTGCCTACCTCCGCGACAGCAGTGGGAACTTCACCCTGGCCCTCCAGCCTGTCATCTCAGACCCTATCCATGACAGCAGTGAGTGTGGGGCCAGGCTGGGGAGGGGACAGGGCAGGATGGGGTAATGAGGGTGCTCTGTCTGCCACAGCAGTTCCCAATGCCTCCTCTTGCACTGCAGAGTCCCCAGGAGCTTCCAACCTGAAGATCTCACGGATGGATAAGACGGCAGGCTCCGTGCGGGGGGGGGATGAGGTCTACTTGCTGTGTGATAAAGTTCAGAAAGGTAAAAGCCGTTCCCCTCAGCTGAAGCCTTCAAAGGGGCCATGGCAGGAGAGATCCAGGGCCCTTGAGCAGCCAGCGGACCATGTCCCCAGAGCCTGTCCGGGGTGGGGAGATGAATGGTGCCAGCGCCTCTTCTCTCCCCAGATGACATTGAGGTGCGTTTCTATGAGGATGATGAGAATGGCTGGCAGGCTTTTGGAGACTTCTCCCCCACGGACGTGCACAAGCAGGTACAGGGAAGGCAGAGGGATGCTCTGCCGCTCTCCAGGGCAGGGGGGTGCCCTGTGGGGTGGAGGATCCCCATCTCTTGCTCCGGGAGGAGCAGGACCCCATGTCTGTCTGTCCTGCCCACAGTACGCCATTGTCTTTCGCACACCTCCCTACCACAAGCCGAAGATCGACCGTCCAGTCACCGTCTTCCTGCAGCTGAAGCGGAAGCGGGGAGGGGATGTGAGTGACTCCAAGCAGTTCACCTACTACCCCGTGGTGGAAGGTGAGCACCCCCTGGGCAGGCCAGTGTGCTCCCCACCGCCGGGGCTGCCTGTTAACCTGCTGCCCCTCTCTCTTCACAGATAAGGAAGAAGTGGAGAGGAAGCGCAAGAAAGTCCTGCCTCAGTTTCCCCAGCACTTTGGTGGGGGCTCACACATGGGGGGTGCTGGCGGTGGGGCTGGAGGCTTTGGCTCCGGAGGAGGTGAGCGGGGTCACCTCTTCCCTTTCCCTGCTTGGGTGGCTGTAGCCCAGCCCTAGGGGCCCCCTGCTCCTCTCCGACCTCACCCATCCTTCCCCTTGTTCCACAGGCGGGAACCTCAGCTTCCCCTACTCGCCGGGGCTGGCCTACAACAGCATCTACTCGCCTGGCCCCCACCCTGTAGGGGGCTACCAGGGGGGTGTGCAGATGAAGGGCTCCGAGGCAGAGGGGTCTGGGAGCAACGGGCAGGTGCCTGCGGAGAGCGCGTACTGCAAAGAGCTGCAGAAGCACGGTAGGAGGAGGCTGGGGGTGAGCGAGGGCTGGGAACATCACTCAGGAGAGGTGACATGGGTCAGGGACGTCACTCTCCTCGTGCCCCCGGGTGATGCGGGAGGGTAGAGGGGGAAGCTGTTCCTGGAGGTGATGTCCTTGTCCTGCTTTGCTCCCCAGCCCAGCTCTGCCAGCTGTGGATGCTGGCACTGGCCCGTCGCAATGCCCATGCCCTGCTTGACTACTCGGTCACTGCTGACCCCCGTGTGCTGCTGGCGGTCCAGAGGCACCTGGCTGCATCACAGGATGAGAACGGAGACACGTGAGCACATAAGGGGCTTGGGGAGAGAGTGTCAGAGCCTTGTTGGCCATTACAGCCATTATGGGGGCTGTGGGAGGTGGCAGGAAGCACCTGAAGAAGCATGGAGCTGAGCCCGGGGCAATCCTGGTCTTTCTGCAGGCCTTTGCACCTTGCTATTATCCATGAACAGACAGCTGTGATCAAGCAGCTGATTGAGGTGGTTGTTGGCATCCCGAGCCTGGATATCATCAACATCTCCAACAACCTGCAGCAGGTACGTGTTTCTCAGAGCAGCCGGTTCTCTACCTGAGGCTCACTCCCATTTCAACACCCTGTCCTGCTTCTACTCTCGCTGAAGGGAGGCTGAGGGCTGAGCACAGTGCAGCCATGGTGGTGAGGACCTTGGTGCGGCACTCAGCTCCTCTTGCGAGCAATACTGAGGGGTGCTGCTGTCCCATAGACACCACTGCATCTGGCAGTTGTCACCAAGCAGCCCCAAGTGGTCCAGCTCCTGCTGCAAGCTCATGCTGACCCCACCCTGCTGGACCGCTACGGCAATTCCCTGCTGCACTTGGCACTCCAGACCGGTGATGAGGAGGTGCTGAGGACACTGCTGGCCCACCTGGGCTCGGCTGCGCCTTACCTGCTCCGTCTGCCCAATTTCCATGGTGAGTGGGGCTTGGAGATGATGAGCAGATGCCTGGCAGTGCTGTCGTGGGCTTGGCTGGGGACCTGCTGAGCCTCTGCCCCTGTTGCAGGCCTCCTGCCTGTGCACTTGGCTGTGAAGGCAAAGAGTCTGGCCTGCCTGGACTTGCTGGTCAGGAAGGGAGCGGATGTGAACGCGGTGGAGAGGCAGGGTGGGAGAACCCCTCTGCACCTGGCTGTGGAGATGGAGAACCTCAACATGGCCACCCACCTGGTGAAGAAGGTATGGGGCTGGTGGCTGCGGGGCAGGGATGAAGTGCAGTATCCTGCAGGGCCCTGGCAGAAGTGGAGGGATGCCCTGGGATCCTGGGGTGACATGGGTGGTGGGGGGCAGCACCCAGGCAGCCCATGCTCACAACCTCACACCTCCATAGCTGGGAGCAGATGTCAACAGACGGACTTTTGCCGGGAACACCCCCTTGCACCTGGCTGCTGGCCTGGGCTCCCCCACCCTCACCAAGCTGCTCCTCAAAGCTGGTAAGGTGCTGCCCTCCCTCTCTGCCGACACCACGGGGTGCGCAGGCACAAGGGCAGACCCCTGGGCCGACCTCCCCTCTTGGGGGCTCAGTCCACCCTTTTCTGACAGGGGCAGACGTGCTGTGTGAGAACGACGAGCCTGTGAGCCCGTCCTCATCAGAGGCCAGCAGCGACACGGACGCTGACTCCGAGGAGCAGGAGCAGGCCATGGAGCTGGGGGAGCTGCCCCCAGTCGTGGAGCACAGCACCAGTCCCGAGCCCCCTGTGCAGGGTCATGGGCAGGCAGGGCACAGGCTGCGCCGCTGCCACGCACCCCTGGACCTCACTCGGAGCCAGAAGGTGTGTGGCATGGTGGGACAAACCCCCAGGAGTGTTTCTGTGGAGCCAAAGCACAAATGGGACAGAGGACAAAGAGATGCTCCTGAGAGGATGCCTGTGCCCTTCTGTATCCTGAGGAGAGGTGTGGTGTGGGAAGGCAAGGTTGCTTTGGTGTGTTGGGAGATGCTGACATGTGTCTACCTGTCCGCAGGTGCGGGAGATCCTGCTGCAGGCCTCCCAGCAGAGCCCCAAGGCAGAGCTGCCCACTGCGCCCCAGCCAGGTGAGCAACCCCTCTCCCCCCAGAAGCACTGTGCCTGGGCAGGGCAGCACCCGCCTGGCAGCGGGGACGGGCAGCCCGTGATGGAGGAACCTCTCCCGCACAGGGAAGGTCCTGTCGCTGGACAGTGAGGCGCTGCAGGGGTTGGAGCAGCTGCTGAACCAGGACTGCAGCGGGTCAGATTGGATCGAGCTGGCCAAGCGGCTGGGGCTCTGCAGCCTGGTGGAGACCTACAAGGACACTCCTTCACCCAGCGTCAGCCTCCTGCGCAGTTACGAGGTCAGTGCCTGAGCAGGGAGCCCCGTCCCTGCTGTCTCTCTGGCCATTGGCCCCACTCTGCCTTCTTTCCGCAGCTGGCGGGGGGCAGTCTGGGGGGGCTGCTGGAGGCGTTGGACTCCATGGGGCTCCGCAAGGCCATGAGGATGCTGCACAAATCCGAGGCACTGGAGAAGTTGCAAAGCACAGGTAGGGGGAGTGCAGGACTTGGGGGGGGGAGTCCCTGCTGCCTCTGACTCCCCATTGCTGACAGCACCTGGGGCTTGCTTTGCAGAGTTGAAGGAAGACAGTGCCTATGGCAGTGAGTCAGTGGAGGAGGAGCAGGCACCCACTCTGGCCCTGAAGCCGGGGGACGAGGTGCCCCACAGCCAGCAGCCGCAGGTGCACTGAGGGGCCGGCAGCCCCTGCACCCACCCAGGGGTCTGCATCACCCCCCCTTACCCTGCCAACACAAGTGCCTTCCAGACTTGCCTGGACTCAGGTGACAGGACGCAGCTGGCTCAGGACACAGCTGGCTCCTGCCCCTCTCTGCTCGTATTTAATGGTCCCTCTCCTGAATAAAGGGGCACTGTTTCCATTAGCCTGTGCCCTCCCTCTCTGCCCCGGCCCTGAGCCCATGGGCACTAACCCTTTGGCAGCAAGGAGGCTGCCTCCTCACAATCACTCCATGCTGGGGCTGTCCCCAGCCATGGGGGAGAAACCACAGCGCACACAAGAAGTGAAGAGCGAGTTTTACTTAAGTAACTGAGAGAAGAAGCTGTACAAAGGATTTTCTCCCCCTTGAGCCGCCTGGGGCAAGGGTGGATTTTCATCAGGTTTTTTTGTTCTTTTTTTTTTTCCTGCCATTTTTTTTTTTTTTTTTTTTTTTTTTTTGCAATAGACTGAAAAGAGCAGAATAAAAAGTTTGACACATTCGCAAAGTCAGTGCTGAAACTAGACGGGTCCTGGGTGGCTGAGAACAGTGTGGATGTGCCAGCCCCCTGCCCGCAGCCCTTCCACTGTCCCCAGCCCCCTCCCTGCACACCCCAGGCACACTTGTGGCCATGCTGCACCATCAGCACCTTGCTCCAGCCAAGCATCCTCCAGCCCCTGGGGTGCTGTGGGCTGCCCCAGCCTGCCCTCCCCTTGGCAAGGAGGGAGCCCATGGCTGAGGAAGGGGCTGTGCCACTGCTAGTGCAGCGTGAGGGCCACACAGTGCTGAGCACCAGGTTTTGCTGGGAGCCTCTGAGGCCCCAGCCATGCATTGGAGGAGCATCCTAACAAGGAAAGCTGGCTCAGGACCCTCAAGTCAACCCTGGCCTCAGGGATCACCTCCCCAGTGGAATACTCACTTAAACTGCTGCCCAGTGTGCCCTGGGTATGATGCTCACACCCAGGTGGTACAGCTGGGGCTGGTCCAGCTGCCAGGGTTTGGGGGGGCAGGTCATGAAGCACGGCTGCATCAGCCTCCCATGCAGCCACAAGTGCAACAGTGGGTGCTGCCATCCCAAGGCTGCCGGCAACTGCAGGGCTATCTCCAAAGGGTTGCTGGTGCCAAAGCAGGGCTGGGGAGCAGGCAGCAACATACACAGGAGCCCACGCTCACCTTGCTGCAGGACAGGGAGCTGGGCCTCCCCGAGTCCACATAAAAATCTCCTGCCCCCCAGAATGCAGTGCCTGCAGGACATGGCTGGGTTTGTGTTGTGGCTTGGTTTTGTTTTTTTAAATAGTTCCCAAAAAGCATCAAAAGTAGCCCCCAAAAAACCCTCCCTGGTGGTCAGCTCAGTCTGGTACTAAAAAGTGCAAAACTGTATCACAAAAATCAGTCAAAAGTTGTAAGAAAGCGGGGAGGGTGCAGAGGTGGCAGGGAGGGGGCCAGGTGCCATTGCCCTGGTACCCCTGGCCACCAGCCCCATGAGAGGGAGAGGCCACAGTTGGCCCCCTCCTGTCTGCCCCCCATGGCACAATGGAGCTGGAGGAGAAGCGGCCGCTGGCTTTGTTTTGCTGCATTTTGGACTTGTTAAAACCACTGAAGAATTGAGCCCAGTGGGTGGGTTTCAGTTGGTCCCCGCCATTAGCGTGAGGTGCTGTAACCACACTCAGGACAAGGAGGGGCAGGAATGAGCCTGATGGGGCTGACAGAGTGGGCAGCTCCCGCAGGCAAGGACCAGGGACCATCCTGCTCTGCCACCACCTCCAGCAGAGGCCCTGCATGGCTGGTGCCTGCATGGCATGCAGCCCAGATGGATGGCTCATGCAGGGTCTTGGCAGGCACGTGGCCTCCACCCCGGTGCCGGGGGGCAGAAACGGAGCTGCAGCACGAGTGGCCGATGCCCTTTGCTTATGACTTCTGGGGGTGGCCGGGGGGCTGGCGGCCAGTGCGCTCTGAGACATTGCGCTTCACCTTGGTGGCTGTGCTGGAGGGCTCCACGTTGAGCGAGGGGCTGGAGTGGGACTTTTTCAGACTGTCATCCTCCCCGCCCGCTGCATTGAAGAGCGTGGACTCAAACGTTGCTAGGTCCTCGGAGCCGGCCTTCAGCTTGGCCCGCAGCAGCATGGCATAGGTGCCATAGCGGGATTTCTGGGGGCACAGTGCAGCAGAGAGAGGGGTTGGGAAGCTGGGTACTACCTTTTAGCCAGCATCCCAGGATAGTGAGATACTTGTGGTCCCTCCACACCAGCCAGCATTCCAGGGCAGGGGGGATGCTCATGGTCCTGGACCACAGCAGTGGCATGGTACAATTCAGCAGGTGGGGATGGGGCAGAGAGTCCCATTGCTCAGGATGGCCAAGCAGACAGGGACAGAGGGGCTGAGGGTGATGGGATGTGTGCGTGTGTGTGTCTCCCGGCTCACCTCAAACTCCAGGTACTCTTCCTTCTGCTTCAACTCCTCATACTCCTTGCCCTTCACCTTCTTCTCAGGTAGTGAGGAACGATGCTCCAGCAGCTCTGCTGACATCGTCTTGAACTTGGTCTCATGGCTCTTCACCTGCTCTTCCTGGGGAAGGGTGGCACCACGTCAGTGCCCTCCCCCTGCCCTCTGCTCTTGCCCCATTCTGGCAGTGTGAACAGCCAGGACCAGAGCAGGTTTTTCCCCTCTAAGGTGCAGCCAGGATCTCAGCCTCTGCTCCTGGGCTGGGTTTTGTTTTCTTTTGTTAACAGCAGGCAAAAGCACAGGCCCTTGGGGGCAATCTGCTCCTGCCTCGAGGGGGCCTGGCTGCAGTCTTAAAGCAGAAGAATTTAATCCCCTCTAAAACTAGGCTGGTGTTTTTAATCCTTTCTGCTCTATGAATAACCGCCCTGGCACGCGCGAGCGCCAGCTAATCCCCCGGCCTTTCAAGGTCCGGTCCTGGCAGGACCCTGCGAGCTGTGCTGTGGGTCCACACTCTCCTCCATGGCCTGACTCCATTGCCCGTCTCCCATCCCTGCTGCCACAACCAAGACCTTGCCACAGCCCCCACGCTCAGCACCCCTTTGCTCTGTGTCTCCACGGCCATGCTCCCTTGGCCCTGCACCCTGCTGTGAGGCAGCTGGGCATGTGGCACCATATGGGTCTCTCTGCAGGGGACAGTGCCACCAGCAGACCCAGGGGGTTTGCCCCATGCTCCTGGCTGTCCTCACCCCATGGCTCACCTGGGACAGCCTGGTGCAGGAGCTGGGCAGCAGCGGGCGGCTAAACTTCTTCTGGGAGCCGATGGCTGCGGGGAAGGGGGGCGCAGAGAACATGGCTGCCACCACATTGATGCGTGTGATCCACGAGTGCATCTGTTCAGGGTTCCTGGGAAGAAAGGACAAAGCACAACTGAGCTCTGAGTGGCACCATCTATGTCGCAGGCAGAGGGAGCTGCCTTCCATAAGATCCGTGCCCCTGAGTTCTGGCCCCTGGTCAGCCAACAGCACCCGGAGCTCTGCCCGCAGTGACTTGGGCCATCATGAGCCCATCGGGGTGGGAAGAAGGGGAGCTGAGCAAAGCACAGCACTGACTTCCTTTCCTTGTAGAAAGGAGCAGGTCAGGACAGAGCAATGTGGCCCCAACATCAATCTCACCCACCCTTTCAGTCATATGACCCCCTGCATCCCAGCGTGTGGCTCAGCCGGTGATCCTGAGGGACTCACTGTGCTTGGAAGAGGAAGACCCTCCTGAGGGACTCACTGTGCTTGGAAGAGGAAGACCCTCCAGTCAGCTGTCCTGAGGTAGAACACATTGGGTCGCTTGCTGTAGTCAGATGCCCGCGTGGCAAGTGAATGATGGATGCTGATAGCGTTCTTCAGCTCCTCTTCCGCCAGAGCCTTCCCTGGCTTATACTCTTCCTGCAAATCACGGGGTGTTTCAGAGCCAGCTTAGGGATGCACCCCACCATGAGTCAGCTCTGTGACACTGCGGGAATGGCAGGTGAGCACTGGCCGTGGTGGGGCTTGGACATCAGCCTGCAGCAGACTGCTGTGAGCTCTGTCTGCAGCTCATGCTATACACACGGGGAGAGGCTGCACAACTCAGGTGCGTGCGTTTGGCCACAGCATGGTGGCTGCTCCCCATAGCCCCACAGCTGGGCAAGCTTGTGCCTGCATGAAACTGGAGCTGCAGCACAACACATTGCCCAGGGCAAAGACCCCAGTCGCTCATCTATCCCCAGACAAGCCCCTGCACTCAGGGCCCTCAGCTGGCAGCTGCTTTCCCTCATGGCAGGGATGCCACGAGGTCCTAAGCAACAGCTCAACCAGGCATAGCATGGAATCTGCTTAGGAGAGGCTCTGAAGCCCCTCTCTTGCTGCTGTGCGAACTGCCATGACCTCCCTCCTGGGTTGGGGACAATCCCTCTCCCTGGCACAGATGTGGGCAGCCCTGCTGCTACCTACTTTCTGCAGGTAGAGAATCATCCCCTTCAGGATGGCATGAAAGGACTTCCAGCCGCGCTTCCCTCGAGGTGCTGCCAGGGAGAAGAGAGCAGTGCATACATCAGCCGCAGCACCCAGTGGGGGAAGGCACCCCCATCCCCATCCTCCTCCAGCCAGCCCTGCCACGACGCACATCACCCACCCCGGGGACGGGTGGCATGCCAGGACTGTCCCTGCACACCTGAGCCTGCGCCGGCCATGTGCCTGGCAGATGGTGCTGCTGGCAGGGGGCTGCACCGCTGTGCTCCTGCCTCACCACCCGCCTCCGGGATCACTCTCAGCCCCACCACTGCCGCCCAGCTCGGGGATGAGGTGCTGCCACCCGCCAGGTAATGCTGGCTTTGGAGGGCGGCTGCATCTAATCAGATCAAGGCAGCATTAGATGGACAGGGCTTAAGAAGGGATTTTATGGTTGAAACTGTGAACGTGCCTGGCAGCGCCCAACCTGCTGTGCAGCTTGTTTGTCACACCACAGGGCACCTTCCTTTGCCCCCACTGTCCTGCAGGATGGGTACATCTCCAGGAGGGCCCAACCCACCTCCCTGCCTGACTTCTTTCCAGCACTGCAGGCAGGGGCTGTGCCGCCATCTCAGCCTTCTGCCCAGCCCTGAAGACTGGCACAGAGAGGTTTTGAGTGTCCACAACCTGGGGTATGGATTATGTCCAGCACAGCCAGCCCACCAGGGAGATGATGCTGCAGGCTGGCATGATGCTACAGTCAGACATCATGTAGTGACTCTTGCTCTGCTCCCTGTATTGTTTCTGAAACCCACTGGTGCCTTCTTTCCCAGAGTCCCTCCGATGGGATCCCCAGGTACCTACTTTTCTTGCAGTCAGGATCAGCATGGATCTTGCGCACTAACAGACCATGCTTGTAGGTGGCAATGCTGGAGTCCTGGGAGAAGTCCAGAAAGGGGTTACTGCAGCTGCTGATGCGCTTGATGGACTTCGGGTTGGGATCTGCCAGCTCCGAGAGGGACTTTCTCAGCTCCTCTTCATCTCTGCCAGGCACAGATTTGGGTGGGGAAAACGTTTGTTACCTTGCTGGGTACAGCAAATACCGAGCTTCCCATCTGCCAGTGCCAACTGTAGGGCCAGTTTCTGAAAGGGGGGCCAGGCTGAGCAGTCTCCTATCACCATTGGCAAGCATCCCATAACCAGCCTGTGTCCTGTCCCTCTAGTCATCTGTGGTGCTGCCTGGCCCCTCAAAACACAAGGCATGGGGGTATCTGCTGCAGGTTCAGGGTGGTCCTGCCTGCCCCAGGGAGCAAGCAGCTTTCTTGGACAGAACTGGGGCTGATGATGAGCCAGGGGCCATGGAGGAGCAGCACCCTGGGGCTTGACACTACGATAGACACTGGTCCATGGTGTATGGGCATGCAGGTCCCCAGCTGGCATGAGTGAGGGTCTAGACAGGACACACGCCCCCCAAGAGAGACCCAGGCTGTGGTCTGAATGCCTTCAGGGCAGCAGCTGGACTACGGGGCTCAGAGTCACCAGTAAAGGGGTGCGGGGAGCTTGTGGTGGGAGGCCTGAGGCAGCACCAGCCCGGGGCAGGGGCATGTGCGGGCAGGACGCAGGCAGCCCCGGCACCAGGAGGCAGCGCTCTCCTTTCAGGTCACGGCCCCTGGGCGCTGCGGGCAGGCTGCATCGGCGCTGCTCCCCCCGCCCGGCAGGAAGATGTGGGAGCCCAGAGCTGCTGCCTCCCCCCTCCCTCAGACCCGCTGCTGCTAATTAAACCCCTCAGCATCTGCCGGCGTCGCCATGGCAGCAGCCCGAGCGCATTGGCTCAGCGCTGGCGGCACCGCCGGGCTGATTAATCCCCGCAGCGCGGGTGCTGCCGCTCCTGCTGCTGGAGACGGCAGCTGTGGGCGAGGGTGCGGGCACCCCGCGGGGCCCCGGCACTGCCACGGCCGCCAGAACGTGGCCGCTGCCAACCTGGACATGGCCGCCGAGCCAAGAAGCAACGCCAAAGCCGTGGGGAGCTGGGCTCAGGCTGCCTCCCGCACCATGCCGGGGAAAGGGTCCCCGTGGAGGTGCCAAGGGCAGGCAGGGTACCTTCCCTGCATCCCCAGACCATCCGATCTCCCTGTCCTTCCCACGTCCTCACAGGAGCACCCGCTCTGCAGCATCGCAGCTGATGAGGGCTTTAGCAGCAGGGCAGGAGAGAGGAAACCCCTGCACCAGCAGGATGGCCCCGCTGTCCACCCCAGGCTGGGCAGCAGCATCTCATAAAAGGATACTCACATGGCCCACTGCAGCTTCTCATTCTTGATGGAGCCATACAACGTCTGCAAAGGGAAGAAGAGGGTGTCAGCAGGAGAGTGGTGCCAGCTCCCAGGGGCTGCTTCAGAGCATAGAGGGGGCATGCCAGGCAAACTCAGGGGTCCTGGAGGTTAAGGCAACCTCAGGTCATTTTGTTCTGGTTCACCTGTCCTGGATGGGCCAGTCAGACTGGCCTTGTTTCACGGCTACAGACACGTTCTCCTGGGCAACACAGGACCTGCAACCCTACACACAGCCCAGGCACAGCACTGGGGACAGCCCTGGCTGTCTCCACTCTCCTCCCCTCCCTCTCTACCTGCCTGTGATGGATGCACAGCATTAGCAGCATGATGGCGAGGTATAACAAACATTTCCAGTCCTTGGGACAGCCACTTCTCCCTGCTCCAGGATGTCCCAAGCTGGCCAATGCACAGATTTCAGGAGGCCTGGGCCCCAGCAGAGCAAGCCTTCTGGATGGATTTTGATGGTGCCTGCCTGCATCCTGCTTGGCAGGACTTCAGCCTGCTCCAGGGCCTCTAGAAGCTCCATGCCACAACATACCGCAGCCAGCAACCTCCCTGCAATCGGCTACATGTCCTGGGCTGGCAGAGACAGCTCATGGCAGCACCCAGTGCTCTGCAGCAGTACAGTGTTCCCATTGGAGCACACTTAGGCTTCAGGAGAGACTTCGGCATGGCACTGGCCCTGGATTTGCAGGGACACCAGCATGCTGCCTTCCATGGAGGCCCTCAGGGGACCTTGTGCCTGATCAAGGCAGGATGGGTGTTTGTCTACTGCTGGGCAGCTGCTGCTTTGGGTGGCTGTGGCCTGTCCCTACCCTCTCCCCTGTACTCCCAAGCACCCTGCCCTCCCTGGGGATCCAAACACCATGACGGCAGGAAATGCTGCCTGCATCTCAGCACAGGAACAAGCTAATCCTGCGTGCATGAGACACTCCAGGGCCCCACTCCCAAGCGTTTGTCCAGCGTGAGCTGGGTGCAAGCCAAAAGCATTCAGCAAGGCTCTGCATCTGGGGAGGCTCTGGAGAGGGTTTCAACACAGTGCTTGCAGAGAGCTTCGAAGCGAGATCTGGAAGGCATCATCCTCGGAGGAAAATAACCAAGTCTCGCACAGGCTGTTCAGGCAGCTGTCAACATCCATCACTGGACCAGAGATTGCTGAGAGATCTTACTGGTGGTTGAGAAAGCACAACTGGAGGCATGCAGGGGCGTGAGGAAGCTGGCCAGCAGACAGGCCCCAGCAGCGTCTGCAGAAGGGACATCCATCATTCCCCCAAGAGGCACAGCAGCCAGGACCAAGCGGGGACCAGCTCCTTCTGCACTTCCCTGTCAGGAAAAGGCTGGCATAGCACCAGCTTGATTTCCTCCTCTTGTTCCTCAGAGGAGGAGAGGGATTGTCCCAATCTAACAGGCAGGAAGCAGAGTTCAGTTGTCTGCTGGGAAGACAGGAGGCTTCCAGAAGGGGTACAACCTCAGCACCTGAGAGAAGATTAGACCCCAGTCGCATTGTGCAGTCCTGGTGTTGGAGGGGCAGGATGCTGAGGTGTGAGGAGGGGGTAGAAGTCAGTGGGGCAGGCAGGGGCGCAGTCTGCAAAAAGACCTAGAAAAGAGCCTGAGGAAAAAAAAAAACCCAATCCAGAGTCCTGCCGAACATAACCTGGGAGCAGAGCAGGGGCAGAAGCAGGCATCTCAGAACAACGTAGATGATAAGGAGTCACCACGGGAAACAGAAGGGATCTTACTCACTGCCAAGAATGCAGCCGAAAGATGCTGAGAACAAACAGACACAAAAAGAAGGCTGAAAAACAAGTACACAGAAGTGGGGACTGGGAACTGCAGAAAAGCTCCTCAGAAAGAGCAAGCACAACAGGACATGTGGCTTGGCTCAGCAGTGATACGGAGAGGGGTCAGCTCCCTTTCCCCAGGGAAGAGAGACATGAGCCAGCTGAGCAGGGATTTTGGCGGGCAAGGTAAGGTGCTGCACTGGAAGGGACCACGGCCCCCAGCCCTACCCTAGGGCTTCCAGGAGGATGCTGCTAAACACCAAGCGAATGAGCTGATGTCAGAAGATGCTTGGGGAATAATTCTGGATAGCACAGTGCCAGAGAACAGCCTGGCAGAGCATCGCGCTACAAAAACCTGGCTCTAGGACTGCCGGCGAACACTTCAAAGGCTGAACTGCTTTGTGGCTTCAAAAGGCTTGAGCTGCCCTGCTACAAGACCTGACAGCATCACACAAGCCAACTGCAGGCAGGAGCTGCTAAGTACCCCCACCTCAGAGATGGAGAGCATGGTCTGCTCAGCTCTGGTACAAGGGGACAGTGAGAGGCAAATAGGGGGACTGAGGGGATTGAGAGGGCAATGCAGAGAGCTTTACGTCTACACTTATATCCTGCCAAGACTCTGCTTGGCTAAATGCCACCCCCAGCCAACACCAGCCTCAGGAACAAAGCTGACAGACTCAGCCACCAGGTCTATCCTGCTTTTCTGATTCCATGGTAGTACCACTGCCCATCAGTCCACTAAACTCTCTTTTCTTCGGTGCACAGACTGTTTCTGCTGGGGAACCACAGGCAGTGCAGGCTCCTGAAGCCTAACACAACCACGTCAGCAGAGAGTAGGGTCACCAGTTGCACCGCTACAGCAGGTCCCTCTCTCCAGGATGTGTTTGCTCCATTGATTCACCCCCCTGAGCTGAAAGGACAGCACCTCTTGGCACCTCTGAACTTGCAAGCACCCAAGAGGAAGTAGGGTGCAGGCCCCATGCCACCATGGCCGACCCCAAGCATGGCTGGGTTTTTTTTGTCATGGCTGGGTTATGAGCTCACTGCTGCAGCACGCCAGGACAGCGAGCTAGCTCTGCCCTAGACATGCGCAATGCTGAAGAGACCTAGGAATATACTGTCCCAGTGGGATTTCTCACTGAATCAACAACATCTCTCTTTGGTGCCCTTCCGCCTAAAAGCAGGCTGAGAGGACGTCCCTGAGTCCTCTAGCAAACATCCTGCTCCAGTAAACGTCTCCAGGAAGGGTGGGGAGCTGCACTGGGCAAGAGGCAGGTGGCTCTGATGCTCCTGCTTATGACAGTCCAGCACAAGTGGGAAGGTGGAAGACCCTTCAGCCCCTCAGCTCAGTGCAGACCAAAACTGGGTTTGAGGAGCTGGGCAGCAAGCTGGCCTGAAGGCAACCTTGGCACAGGCTGCATGGAGGGCTGTAGCCCAGCACTTAAGTAGCAGAGGAGGGTTAAGGCAGGGATTTAGGCATCTGACAGAGAGTTTTAACCCTTTCTGGGGTGCCTCTTTTATGCATCATAAGTCTTACGGACAGACAGGTCCCCTTTCCATCCTGTTAGTTCCTGCATTAAGCAACACAGTGCCCAGCAATTAGCACTGCAAGGTGCCCTGTGCAGGTCAAGGCTCCCCTTCCTCCTGTGTTGGCCCTGTGACCAGCCATGGCTCTGTGACATTCTGCTAGACAGACTTCACAGCCACCAAGCATCCTCCCTGCAGTCATTCTTCCTCTCTCCATGACTGGCAGCATTTCAAGATGAGAGCTCAATTGTTGGTTTTCCCTAACTTTTCCTTAGCATATTTCTTTAGCATATCTTTCTCTACACCCAGTCATAAAGCTCTGTCAGGTCCCCCAGGCATCCAGACCCCCACAGCTGCGCAGATATGAATGGCATGGTCAGATCAGGGCTGCATGTCAGAGAGAACATACCTGTGTCGGGTCACTAATTCACCCTGGCAGCACCACCTGCACCTCCGCTGCCCAGCATGTACAACCCATGCTCAAGAACAACTCATCACCTGGCACGCACCAACCCTGCTGCGCAGACCCTGTGTCCCCCTCCACTGCAGAGAGCCTCCTGAGTGCACACTGAGCAGAGCTGACCTGGGGACAGACTTTTTTGCTGCAGGATAGGCTGTCACAGGGACCATGTCCTGTGTCACTTTTCACCCTGCTGCAGGCAACATCAGGAAGTGGGAGATGGCTACCCATCCCTGCCTCAGCAACATCGTAAGCTGCACAAACCTCTTTTAAAACATTCCTTGCTCAGCCAACTACCACCTCAAGGACAGTAAATCCCTCCATCCCTCCCAGCACAGCCCCACAGAGCGGGAAGCAGCAACCAAGCATCTCCCAACTGCATGTTTCCATCCGAGTGCGTCACAACTTAATGCTGCCCCCAGACCGTACTGCGCTATGACAGCATCGCTGCTTGGCACGGCTCTGATGGCCTCAATGGGCTGGTTTGGACCACGGGGACTGCCCAGGCGACGCCGGGGTCCCCCTGCCCACTTTGCCCCAGCCTGCTGCAACAGGGGGGCCCAGTGATGACTCTTCTCTCTCTGTTACATTGAAAACGGACACCCGACCGAGACAGGACGTGCCCAGAGAAAAGCCTGTTTGTTTCTCCCCACCTAGGACCGTTGCACACTAGCTTAACACAACACCTCCAAAACGGATACCGGCTCACAGCGAGCAATCATTTGTCAGTAAAAAGCCCTTTTTTTGTCCAGGCAGCCACTCCTTCCTCTCCAGCTCCGCTCGGCTGGGAGCCGGTGCGGCCGTGCTGCCCCTCCGCGCTGCCTGCGGCTCTCCCCGCCGCCCCAGCGGGTGCGGGTCTGCCCCGGCTCAGCGCAGCCCTTGGCAGGGAGCCCGCAGAGCTTGTCACTTATGCTAAGCCGGAGGGCTGGTCCCAGCGGTACGGCTCTGTCCTGAATTCTTTTCGCAGCGATGTTTTTCAGCTAGCGTTGCTGTCAAACCACGGCGAGCGGCGCAATGTCACCCAGGTCTCGCCGCGCTCCCACTACCCCCGTGCTCGGGGTTGGATGGGGGGCGAATGGCAGGGCTGGACGCAGGGCGGAGGGGTGGTTGATGGGGATCCGAGTCCGCAGAGAGCGGACAGGGGAGGGAGATGGGGCTCGCCGCTCGCTACATCCACGCCAGGGCTGAGGCTCGTGCAGAGGGCGGGCCGGCGGCTGTCCGGGCGTGTCTGTCCGTCTGCCCATCCATCCTCCCGGGTCCCTCCGGGGCGCAGGGAGCTACGCATCCCCTCTAGGCTCCCCTCGCTCCCCCGGCCCGCCGCTTACCGGTTTCTTCTTGCGGCGGCTCTGGAGGCGGCTGACCACCAGGTCGGTGTAGAGCACCGGCTTGAGGGTGCGGGAGCGCTGGGGCCAGCCGTAGCAGAAGGTCTCCACGCCGCGGTAGTTGCGCCCGTAGCGCACCGAGCACATGGAGCGGGACCGCATGCGCCCCGCGCTGCTATTGATGCTGTTGACGCCGATCATCCTGCCGGCGGCAGCGGGGAAAGGGGGGGGTGCCCGGCGGCCCTGCCCGGCCCTGCCCTGTTTGCCGCGGCCCGCGTCGCCACCGCCGCCGCCTGTTGAAGCCGGGCCGGGCCGGGCAGGGCTCGGCGGC
>JAOEHY010019070.1:18888-48046 GCA_025447955.1 Psilopsiagon aurifrons
CCGCCCCGCCCCGCCCGCCGCAGCCAATGGCGACCCGCGGCGCCCGGCAGAGCCGAGCCGAGCGGCGGAGACAGCGGCCAGCGTCCCGCCCGGGGCGACACCATCCCCGGCGCTGATGCCGCACGAGGTGCCGGAGTTGCCCTCGGTGCACCAGCTGCCCGTCCCTGCCCCGCTTCCGCCCCAGAACGTAGAGTGGGAGCAGCGGGATGGACCCTCCTGGGTTCATGGGGCTGAGGGACAGCCGTGGTGACATCTCCTGTGCTCCAGCGGCCTGGCAGCACCTCCACTCTGTGCCAGCTGGGCAGGCTTAGAGCTGCTACCGCAGCCCAGCCCACACCAGGGACCTCCAAGGGCTGAGCTGGTAGGATAGAGGCTCAGTGGAGGTGTGATCAGACCTTCAATCTTTAGTGCCCATCCCACACTTAACCCTCCTACCTGTCCCTTCTGGTCAGGCTAGAAAATGAGTGGCTGGAGACACACAGATGGTTAAGGGCAGGACACAGATGCTCCAGGCAGCTCTTAACTGTGAAGAAGCAAAAGGCTGGGCATCCTTGCAGAAGGCATGAGGATCAATGCGTAATTAGTTAGGCTCAACTGAGTAGGAGACATGGCCAGTGGAGAAGGGGAAATTTTCCACTTGGTCTTAACTGCCTGGTGTAGTGATCACCGGGCAAAACTTGTGAGGGGGAGAGCATGGGTTCCTGCCACATGGGCTGCCCCTGAAGACAGGGGAGCCACAGGAGCAGGGAGCATATCATTCCAAGAGGAAAGAGGCAAAACAAAAAAAAACATAGCCCAGGGGATTAGACTGAGCAAGCGCTCCTGTGATTATAGCTCAGAGGTGGGAGCTGGGGCTTTCTTCCCACATTATAATCACTTACCCAGCACTCTGAGCGTCTGAGCCCCGCTGTTGTGCCTCTAAACTGGAAGGTGGGGGCCCATCCTACCTTCCTCCCCCGGGGACCCGACTGCATTGTCAGCCTTAATTCATTAACATCTGTGAAATGCTCTGGGCTCCTAGGCTGGAAGGCAGCACAGATTCGGCTCACTCCTGCAATCACTCATCAGCACTGGGGAGAAATGGGGTCTGATATGGCCATACTGCATTTCTGCAGCCAGGAAAGTAAGGTTAAGCTAAACCAGTAAGGAAGGCGGGGAAGAGCTAAGGCTCCATAAAGTGATCCATCATGTAAAAATCAAATCCACACCTCAAATATAACAGACAACCAACAAGAGTGAGTGAAATCCCAGGGGGCCTGGGCTAAAATCACACTGACAAGAGAAGAGCCATATGTCAAGGGCTAATCAAAATACCATCAGCTCCCGGACATCCTGCTTTGCCTCCTTCCTTGCTGCATGGGCAGCTGCCTTCATTTGGCCACAGGAGTTTGGGTCCCAGCCTGCAGACATAGGCATCCTTGCGTATGGGTTCTTATATCTCCAGCATAGCTCCCTGCCCTAGTGGGAAGACACCCGAACTGGAGAGCTGGGCAGCCCTGCCTGCAGGGTACAAATTTACAGGGGAGATGTCAGAGCCAGAGGGAAGGAGCAGTGCTGGTAAGGCATCACTGCCTTAGCTCACTGGAGTGCCGTGTAGGACACAGCAAAGCACAGGCAGTGAGGGGGACGTGGAGCTCAGCTGTGAAAGCACAAGCTTTCAAGTGTTTTCGTTTCTCCTGCACAAAACTGGGATTGTTTACACTTATTATCTAGTAGCAGATAAAGTTATCGTCTGACTCAAGCTGCTGCCTGCTCTCAGGCATTGTGCTGTGTTTTTCTTGAGTCTCCCAGCAGCCACATACAAAGGTAGTGCCCAGGCTCCCTGCGGGGCTATTCCTGTTGCTGTCCCCAGAGTCCCAGGGGATGGTAGCCTTGTGTCCCCTACAGCGACCTAGGTCCTGCCCCAAGCTTTGGGAAGCTCCTGTGAAGCCTGCCAGGGCTTCCCCTCCCCTGCTGCCCTTAGGAAATGCGCGTGCTCCTGGAGCACTAAAATTAGCCAGCCAGCTGTGCGGCACGCTTGCACAGGAGGCTCAGTCCCCAGGCACGGCCTGCCAGCCACGTCTGCTGAGGAGGCAGCATCCTACCCTGCTAATGGGGCTAGTGCAGGCTGACACAGGGAGGGCAGCAGGACAGCCTTCCCCATTTCTCTGCCCCCAGAGCCCAGGCAAGGACCAATGCACCAAGTGGCTGAAAGGAGCAGGCAGAAAGAAGAGAGTGTCTTCTCTGGCTGAGCCTGGCCAGAGGCAAAGGCTGCCCAGGAGAGGCACAGCCACATCAGGCAGTTCCTTGCCAGCCCCTTCCCCAGCACAGGCCAACAGCACTTTCCCCATCTTACCCACCCCAGGACACCTCTCCTTCTTGCACAGGCAGGGGCTCCCTAAAGCATAGTGGTGCTTCAGGTGAGGAGCTCAGCCTGCTCCACACACAGGTCCTCACATTGCCTCTCACCCCCTTCCCCAGCACTGCTCCCTTACAGAGGCGGCTGAAAAGCGGCAGTGGGAAGCGCCGCAGCTGCAGAGGGAATAGGCCATTTTTAGCAGAGCAACCTCCCTGCTGCTGGGCTGCAGGCACAGCTGTGTGGGGCTGTGCTGCAGCGCTGCAGCCTCCCCCACTCCCTTACAGCAAAGGTCTTTGCCTTTACCCATGAGGGAAGGCCTATAGCCTGATGGCACTTCCTTGCCAGCCTATCTCCCACTGGCTGGGATCTGCTGGGATAATATGATCTCACATCTTTAAACAGCTGGTACTTTGGGGGGTGAAGTTTAACAGGGATGGGGCAGTGCCTGAAGCACAAATACTCAACCATGGGATTCTGGGGGCTGCAAAGGGGGCATGCTGAGGAGCCTGCAGAGTTTGAATGATCCAGAGCACAGCAGCACTAGAGGGCAGGGGTTCAGGGTCCTCATTTTGGATGCTTCTATTCCATTTTGGGTGCTTAAAGCTGTTTCTGGAGTGACTTTAAAATTAGAGGAGTTTTTTTTCCTGAGTAACTCCCTTTACTGGCAAAGCGTGGGCTGAGAGGGAGGACAGCCCTATTGAGAGCTGCCGGTAACCCCATAATGATGGGGCAAGCAACGCAGTCAGGAATAGACCCACACAGGGAGCTCAGCTTGTCACCCTCTGTTGGTTTTTTTTCATCAACTCTCTCCCTCTGCCATGGCTCCGGGACCCTGTGGGAAACCATCTTCCACATCATGAGTAATTTGCAGCTGTAGTACTTCACCAGCAGCAATGGTTTCTGCCCAGCAGATCCCATGGGAGCTATGTCAGTTCCCAGGGCCCAAGATGGAGAGACAGCAGCTCAGAAAACCCTCTCGAGGACACGCTCTGCAGAGAAGCACAGCACTCCAAGGCTGGAGGTGCTTGCTGAATGCTGCCTGCACTCCCTGGCCAAGTGCCACGAGGAACTGGGACAGGCAGGGAGAAGGCAGGAATCCCCCATTCACACCAGTGTGGCGAGTTCCAGGCTTCAGGGCTTTAACCATGAGCCCACCCGCCCCATTGCCATGCCTTTGTCACCAGACACATTCCTTCTGCCACCAGAGATGGTTCCAGTCCCAGGGCCTGGCCACACCTTTGGGCTCCAGTGCTCCAGAGAGCCAATAAATGCTGAGTAACATGGGATCAGCACCACAAAGATGCTTGTTGCAGCTGGGGAGACCAACCCTAGGAAGCTGCCCCTAACACATGTCCCTTTGCCTGTGATGCAGGCACAGCAAGGTCAGCGAGGGACTCAGGACTCCAGCTGGAGCTCCAGAATCCTCCTGGGGGAATGGGACAGCCCATGTTCCCCTCAGCAAGAGAGGAAGAAAGCTACAGCCAAGGGACCACCACCATTCCTGCACGAGTACAGACATATTCATTTGCACCCCAGGTAACCATCCACGTGATCCCACCCAAAGCTCTCACTTTTGCTCCTGCTGCTTGTCTGGCCAGAGAGAGAGACTGAATTTACCTTGAGCAGCTCCTTGGGGAAGTCAGTGCCTCCGTTGAGTCCCTCCAAGTTGCCAATGAAGTCGGAGCAGGACATCCTCTTTCCAATATTCTGGGGGAGCCACGGGGAGAGAAATGTGGGGGTTACCTTTGGGCCAGGGGCTGCTGCTGGCTGGAAGAGGAACACAGGAACAGACCCCCTATCTCTGCAGTGGGGTGAGGGCCCAGCCAGGTCTCAGGGAGGCTGCCTGCAGGTGTGGGGAAGCTGCTGGCTTTGCCTTGGCTGGGGGAGTTTTAAATATTCTTTTCTAATTTGGCTGCTACCCGCTCGCGATGGCAGACGGCTTTGGAGTCTCACTCCAGCTTTCTCTCTCTGTCCACTTTACTCTTCTGTCCTCAATCAACCTCCACATCTTCCAGCTCAGTGCATCTCCTCCGAAGCCCCATCCCTCCATCATCAGCCCCTCCTCTCATTCAGCCTCACTCTCCTCCCCAGATACATTAAGGGTGACTAATCTTCTTCACAGGCCCAGGCTCCCACGTTTCCTGCTCATGTGGCTCTGTCCTTGCAAGTCCTCACTCTTCCTGCAGCACCTATGGTTCAGGGTAGTGGGTGCAGGGACAGATGGGGCTGCTGCAAGTGAGAACTTACATGTCCATGCAGATCTGTGTTGAGTAGCATCAGGGCGCAGGTGAGGGTGTGGGCTCCATCTGCAGCACAAGCACAGGACAGGAATTAGAACCCCCAGCTCAGCACCTGCAGCTGGTGCTCCAGCCCCTTGGCATCTCAGGCAGGACATGGGGGTTCTGAGCCCCCAGGAGGGCCCCGAGCCCCCTCCTCCCACCTTGGGCACACAGCAGTCAGTGTGGTGGTGGCAGCTCGTGGGTGAGTAGGTAGGAGACCACTGAATTAAAGCTAGTCCCAAACCTGAGCGTACAAACTCCCTTCCAAGCCTGCAGCCCCTTCAGCCAGTCAGCAATGCTGCAGCTACTCCTGCAGAGCTCCTAGCATGGCAAGGTGGGACTGGCACAGCCCCCTGCCAGCCAGGCAGCCCAAACCTCACCTGCCCCAGAGCCAGCACAGAGCAAAGCATGTGAACTCACACATGAGAGGCGCAAAGACGTGAAACGGCACAAAGTGGGTATCTATGCCACCCCAATTGCCAGGCACTTGAGTTTTCTCACCTGGCCACTGCCTGAGCCGAGGGTCTGAGAGCTGGGATCTATTTGGTGAGGAGGGCCTTCTCTTGCCTCTTGTGCTAATCTGCTCAAGGTCAGAATTAAGGATGGGTTGAGCCCTAATTACACATGATCCAAAAGGAGCAGGTTTCAGGTTTGTTTGTTTCTTCATTTTTAATAATCTAAAGCATCTGCCATTTGAGGCAAATGACATCTCCCAACCGGGGATGTCTCATAAGGCATCATTATAGGCTCTCAGCCTGCTCTCTAGTTTCAGTTTGAGCACCTTCACTGAGTTGATGAATGCATGGGCTCGCTTGAAATACACACAGAGACATGCATAGTTTCTTACCCTCTGAAGAGATGGCATTGGGATTACACTCGTAATAGCGCTGGGAAAAATGAGCCAGCACTCGCTCTCGCTCTTGTGTCTCTCCCATCAAGGCCAGCTCCTTTAGAAAAGACCTAAAGAAGCAGCAGCAGTGTTGGTCACACATGAAACCCACCAGCAGCTTCTCCAACCCACCCTGTGCAGGAGTGGAGCTGTGCTTTCTGATTTGCAGACCCCCATGTGTACTGGATGAAGCCCTACCTACATACATCCCTCTCAGTGCACTGCAGGACACCCCTCAAGCCCACAGCACCATACCCTGCAGAGACCTACAGTCAGACTGTAGGTCTACACTGGAACTACACTGGGAAAGGAGATGGGGGTTACATCAGGAAGGTTCAGGCTCAAGGCTTGGAAAGCCACGCCTAAGTGAACCTGGCTGTTACCAAACCACACTGACCACTGAATTAAGACCAGGGATGCTTTCTTGGTTGTGTGGCTGAGAGACCACTTTGGGAATCACCCTCCCCTATTTAAGAGGTAAGAGGATCTCCAGGTGGGAGCCATGGGGTCTGCTTGCTCCTGCAGATCTCTCCACTGATGCAGAGCTGCAGAGGGATGGTCTGCTGGGACCCACTTGGGTAGCCACCACACATACACATGTGCACTCAGCTCTGACCTGAGGGCCTGGTCAAGGCTCATCCCTGTGAACACGAAGAACTTCAGATATTCCCCTGCCACCATCCTGCTGAACTCATTGCTGAAATAGAAAAGAGGGAGGTGAGAGTGAGATCAACCAGAATGTGGGGACAACCAAAGGCACACAGTGGGTGGATTCTAGGAGGCAGATTGCTCCCAGGGGTTGTAGAAAGTGTGCTGAGGACACAGACACCCCACATCCCCATGAAATGCAGAGGAGTCACCCACAGATCCAATTGGAATACTGGGCATGTAAAAGAAACTGGAGAAGCTAGAGCTGGAAACACTCACAAGAGGTCAACTAACCATGCCCCTGCCCCAGCACCTTACTGAAGCATCCAAGGTGCAGTCGTGGTAGGAAGGTAACAAACCAGGGTGTCTCTTAGGTTTTAAGATCTTTAGAGGGAACACCTGGTGCAGATAGCCAGATGGTGCAGAGTGGGCTTTGTGGTCCTGCCAGCTATTCCCTGCCAGTCTGGTGCACCACAAGGGCAGAAGCTGTGGGTGCACCCTGGGTGCAGGTAGGCCCCTTGCAGGATGGATGTTCCCTGTGAATACCCACACGTACTTCTTCCCCAAGTGGCGGGCCACATCTGCTTTTCTAAAGCCATCCAGGTTGTAGAGCCTCTTGGCCAGGCGCTTGGCAGCCTCCAGGTCAGCCTTGTGCCCATTGGAGAGGGTGTCCGTGCTGCCCAGGGCCAGCTGCTCCATGCTGTCCATCTCTGAGTCCGAGTCCAAAACCAGCTGGTTCAGGGGGTGGTCGCTGCAATGGGAAGGGACACTCCACGTTAGCCTGTCTACAGATCCTCTCCTTGTCCAGCTTCTCAGGAAATGCAGGTTCCTCACTCCTAGCAGGTACTCAGTGCTGGAGCCCAGGGTGAACACACTGGTTAGAGACACGCCAGGTCAGTTCTGGGAACTCAGGGAAGGTTTGGGATTGTGGCTGCAGGAGAGGTGGGGTGACAGGACAGCTCAGGTGACTGGTGACAGGACCAAGGCCTCCAAACCCACATCCAAACTGTAAGTGGAGTGACAGCACAACCGCTCCAAAGTCCCCCACCCTGAGCCTGTGAAACTGCATGTGTGGGCTCAGGCTCGCCAAGCTCAGCCGTAGCGAAGACTCAGGGCACAGACATGCACATCACATGCTGTCCTACACATCCGCACTCATTTTTCAACCTGCACAAACATCTTGTGCTGTTGTTGAGGGCAGTTTCTACCCGAGATAAAGATGACAATAATTCCTTCACTTGCCTTTTCCCACCCTCTGACTTCAAAGCACTTCACTGAAGGGAAAACCGAGGGAGAGAAGGCGAAGCCGAAGGAACCCCGCCCCGGCCTCCCAGCTCACAGAGGGGTGTACTGTCTTCTTCAGGCTGCCCATCAGCTCTCAGCCCACCATGCCTTAAATGGCCACATTGGGAGACGCTCTTGGCTTAGCCCCCAAAGCAGTCTGACTCAGCAGCGCAGAAGTTATCCCAACCAAGAAGCCGGTTGAATCTAATCAACAACGAACATTAAGTAACTCTGACCTCGCCCAAATTTTCTGGCAACCCTCGCAATGTTCCAGTCCCATTTATTTTTAAAAGTCTCTAATTGACTTTTAAGAGGCCTGCTCTCCTGAGCCAATTACCCAGGCCAATCGCCTTGAGGCTCCACTTCTTGCACGCAGGCTGAGCCTCCTTGCTGCTCAGCACTGCTGTTCCCAGGGGAGCCACACACAGCACTGACAGGCTGCCCTGTGCCCCAGGGGGCTCTCGGGCATCTTCCTCCCACCCTCCTGGCACATCCAGCAGGGAAGCTGCTCTGTGCTCAAACCCAAGGGATGGACACCTCCCTGGTGAAAGCAGCTCTGACACCCTGCAGATTCCCGGGGAGATGTACTTGGCTCAGACCACTGCTGAGCTTGGCAGCGCCAGGCAGTGATAGTGGTAAGACCTGGCTGGGTTCCCAGGACAGATCCGTGCACAGTTGGCCCCAGTCCTCCCCAGGAGCCTATCCATCACCCCATGCCACCCTGGTGGGAGCAGCTATGAGACTGGCCACAAGGTCAATAGGAGCAAGCCAGCTCTGAGTCTTCCTGCTCTGGGGAGCTGTGCTGGGCAGGCACTTCCAGCATCACCATCCGCATCACCAGCACACTCCAAACTGCAGGCATCCCTCCCACCTGCCTAAAACCTCTCCTCCTCCCAAAACAGGGTGGCCACATCCAAAGGTTCTGCTGGTGTGGAACCTGGTGCCCATGGCCCTCCAGCTGTGCCCGCACTCACTGTCAGTGATAAAGTTACTCCAGGGGCTAGTGCTGAGCACATACCCGAGCACTCTCTGGCTCCTTGAGTGGCTGCAGCCACTGTGCTCTCAGCCAAAGATGGGGCTCACAGGCTTTTTGCTTCCCAGCAGCAGAGATGACTCCATCCCCGCAACCAGCCCCTGCCAGCCATACGTTGTGGTGACTGTATTTTTCACTAAATTCTATTCGCAGTCACAGCAGCTCAAAGGCTGCTATTCCAGCTGCAAGCTGAGCTACAAAACTCAAAGCCACAGTTCCACCACTCCCCATCCTCTGACTGCACCTCTAGAGCAAGCTCCTGCTCTGTCACCCTCTGAACACCTTTTTGTCCTCAACCACCATCACTAAAATCTCCCAACTAGACCTAGCCTATCCTACCTCATTTGGCTGGCCCCTGGGGCCTCCTGGGGTAAACAGAGCTCTGAGCCTCCCATCATGACCTCTCTTTCCAATCTGTGGTCCTCAGCTTTTGTACCTACTGCTGAGCATCCAGGCATAGGCCATGTACAAAACCTCTCTTGTCCTTAAACATCTGTGTCTCCCTGCAGGCTTCCACCCTGTGGCTGCAATTCTTGCCTTGCTTCTTGCAATGGGCATGTAGGTATCACAGCCTGGGTCTCAAAGCAGCTCTGCTAGCAGGATCTGCTGTTTCCTCCCTCACCAAGTCCCCATCCTGATTTGGGGTTTTACATCAGCAAAGCATAACCTTGCTCTCAGGATGAGGCACTGCCCAGCCATGCCATGAAATGGGTTTTCTTCCAAGACTCAAGCCACTCTTGTGCTTCAGTAGGCTGGAAGTCCCCCATTCATGGCACACATCTGTCACCACTCAAAGCCCCAGCTGGCTTGGAGAACATAGAGCTTAAGGAGAGAAAACCAAAAGCCCAATCCTCAAGCAACTGGGGAACAGAGCAAAGAGATGTGTCCCTGTATAAGGCAACTGAGGTGATGTTAATTTTCTTGCCAATGAGCTAATGTCTCAGGGCGGGTTTTTTTTTAGTGTACTTTCCAAAGTGACATTTCAGTTTGGCTTGAAGAAACACTGAGACAATATTTTTTACATTAGATACATTTTCAACTGAAGAAGTGGCCCACACTTAAGAAATAAAGATCAAATTTGGTATTGTGTGAGTATCCTCAGCATGCCTGGGATGAGTCATCCCTGAGCAGGCCCAGCACCAGCTCATTTCTCTCTGTGCTGCCCGCCTAGGACAGCCATTGCCACGCTCCATGTCAGCGGGTGCACTGCAGCCTCAGAGGTGTTTGCTTGGGAGCTCAAGGTTCCAGCCAGTGTGTTGGCAGCAGTGAGATGCTTCTGGGGTCCCTTCCATCAAGGAAGGGACATGATTCAGCTCAGTGCTCGCCCCAGGGCAGAGGCTCTGCACTCACCACCTTCCACCCCATGTCAGCGCAAGGAACATGTGCTCCCAGCCATGGGGAGCTACTGCAAGACCATGGTCCTGCTCATGGCCACCTCACCACAGACAGTCCTTTTCCAGGGCCCAAATGTTCCTTCTTGGCCAAATGCTCCTTCCCTGGAGCCAGATCCTTGTCTCCCCCAATATTCCTTCACTGGCTGAGTGCCCGGAGCCCAGCAGGAGAGACCGCAGCACCTTCCTTCCCTGGCTGCAATGCAGCATGTCACTGCAGGAGCCCTAACTTCCTCTCCCCCCTGCCAACACAAACCAGGCTCACTCAACACCATGTTCACAGAATCATAGAATCATCTCTTCATGGTTGCTAGCAACCAAGAGCAAATCTTCTCTCCTGAATGTGGGGCAGCAATAAGGCAGTAGCTCAGCAAAGCCCGCCCCAGAGGGCTGACCTTCAGCTCCTGGTTGCCAGCAGGGATATAACTGCATGGGTGGATCCTTCCCATACAGTATCGGCATGGTGGGATCCTTCTTGCACCAATACTCCACTCCCCAGGAGTGGGGAAGAAGAAACACCCCTGGGGACAGGCTGGCCAGGGTGGCCATTGGTTTCAGCTGGGAGTGCTCAGCTGAGCTCCTGTGTTGTCCAGGTTCTGCCTGACACATTTCCAGGTGAGTTACCTGCTGCAGGAAACTCAAAACCTCCAACCACAATCCCTATGCTGCTTGCTCCCCAAAGGAGGCTGGTTTGCATCCTGCACCGTGAAGGGACAGAGCAGAGAGCCTGGTCTGAGTCCGTGAGGGACACATGCATGGGGCAGAGCAGCACTCTGCCCTCAATTCCCAGTGCCCCACATGCATGGCTAGATGCCCAATGCCTCTGCCAAGCGAGCACAGCCTGCCTAATGTTGCTGCTAAGAATGTACCAGACCGGATCTTTGGCTGAGCTAAATAAATGCAGCTCTCACCATCGGTCTCAGTGGAGCGACTGTGATTTATGACAGACAAGATCTGGGCTGGTTCATTCCTTGCAGAATTGAGAGGACACTTGAAGGTCAGCCAGGCGGCTTCCAAGCACAGGCAGGGCTGGTCCTGCTTTCTGGCAGCTGTGGAGTCCAACTTGGTCCTCAAGTCACGCAGCCACAGCAGCAGCCGCCAGTGTTTCTGCTGCCAGGTCCAGGTAGGACCTAACTTTGTGCAGTTGTGCTCCTCCTCAGTCCTCTTTCTCTGCAGACTTCCAAAGCCTTCCCTGCAGCAGCAGCCCTCTCCAGAGGTGCTTGCCTGTCCATCTGCCTGCCTGCTCCATCAGCCCATCCCATCAGTCCCCTGTGGGGATCACAACTGCTCCTGCAGAGGACAGGGGTGAATCTGCATTCTCAGGAAACAATTTCTGGAGCCAGCAGAGACTCTTAAAATCTGGTTACTCACCTGCTGGGTGGAAAGCTGTCTTCGCCTTCAGAGGCACAGATGCCATGGGGTCAGCACAGGGAAACCTGAGTCTCTCAGACCCTTGAGCAAAGCCAAGGTCTGACTCAGGGGCTGGAATTAATGCCTGAGATGAGGGGCTGTGTCCCACAGGGATGGGATGTGCCTCTGCAGGCAGCCCTGCCAGACCTGGAACCCGGTCTGTTGTCCCCATCCTTCAGCTGAAGTGTCCTCTTTCCCAGCTCCTGCTGCTCTTCATAGCTTGACATGGAAATAAATGCTTGGGGGAAAGTTCCCCTCAGGCTTGTGACCCATTTTTTGCCATGCCAATGCTTGTGGGGAACCCTCTTCATCCTCTGCCCCAACCATGTCCCCATCCTGTGCTCCCACCCCATACCTCCCTGCTCCTCCTTCCCTTTCCTCATTTCCCTCCTTCCTCTGCTCACCCTCACCCCCAACCTCCCACATCACCCCCCGAATACATCCGACGGGGCCCCAAACTGGGCACAGCCCTCAAAGGCATCATCTCACCAGTTTCCCCAGGGCCAACTGAGAGCTCGGGCCAGCTGACAGACCTGCGCTGGGCTCGGGAAGGGGAGGGGCACCGGCTCACCGACTGCTGCAGTAACAAAAAGGAGCTTATAAAGAAACACAGCAGAGCTTATTGGCGGGAGCCTGGATCTCAAGGAGCCGCCGGTAGCCGTGGTCTGTTGGGACAGAGGGTCTGCCTCCCGGTGCATCCTCCTCCCGGGGCTCCCTGCGCTCCCCACGCCGCAGAGCCCGCGCGGAGCTCTCCCTCTAGCGAGGATGCTGGCGTGCCGCCCCTCGCCGCGATACCTGGCCCTTGTCACCAGCCTGTTTGCAACCTTCCCCCTCCCCCTCTTTTTTGCTGCCGCTTCTCCTCCTGCCCTTCTTCACGTCCCACCTCAGGCAATGCCCCCGATTCCGGCGCCTCTTGCGAGGGGACGAGTCACGTCCCCTCCCTCCGCCGGCACCCTCAGGAACCGGCGCGGCTGGCTCTGGAGGAGCGGGATGGGCAGGGGAAATGGGCGGCAGGACCAGGGAGCTCGCACCCCCAGGGAGGTGCAGTTTGGCCATTTGCATCCCGCTGGGGGCTGCCGGCCCGCAGGGTGTGCGGGACTGCGGCAAGGGGGGGGGCGCACTCTGTGTGCCCGCTTGCACCAGCAGCGTGGCTGCGGCAGGCTGTTTGGACCTGCAGTTGCAAAAGCCTATCTGCCACGGCAGGAGTGACAGCCCTGCAGACCCCAGGGCTGCCCCAGCTCCCCCACACCATCTCAGCAGCACCGGAGGGATTCCCCAGCCCTGCAGGGCTCTGCCCCCACACGCAGCCTGGGGGTCACCATCACCACCCCAAGGTCAGACTGCTTTAAGTGCAGTCCTCTGCCCAGCGACAGCAGGCACCCGCACACCTTCACCTCCCCCAGACAGGTGATAACCTACTCACAGAGCCTCTGCCCACGCTGGGAGTGCCTTGGGGTGTCCTGCTGCGGAGGAACAGGGAGGGAGTTCCACAGTGGGACTCTTGCTGTTCAGCCACTGCTCCCTCCCTTTCAACCAAGGCCACCAGAGGAGGCACAGGCATTCCAGTGCCAGGGGCAGCCTCACTGGGTCTGCACTTAGACACACTCCCCATGTACAAGGTCAAGACAAAAGTGTGGTCTCAGACTATTGCATGCCAAGGGACACCAGAACCTTGATTTAAGCTGAGGCTGCAGGAACCAAGGCCACCAGCTGCGGGGGACACCACATCTCCCCTGCAATGCAGGGGCCATCACCACCAAGAGAGTCAGAAGGTTACAGGCTGCAAGGCCATCCCCAGCCAGACCCAACCCCAACCACTGCAACAATTCATGCCAAAGGTTTGGCGGACACAAGAAGGACAGCCTCAGGGCAGCACACACAAGCCTAAACCTGCTAGCATTCACCACCAGTCACCCCTCAGCCAAAGCCCTGCACAGTGCAGAGCCCCCCTGCCTCAGATCCCCAGCCCATCTGAGCTGGTGGCCATCAGTCTGTACTGCCTGTGACCATGCACAGTGGTGAATGCCCAGCTCTGGCCCGCTGACATGGGTGATGTTGTATTACAATGGCTGCAGAGGTTCTCCATCTCCTTTCCCCAGCAATTTCCATTAAATACCCCTTAGTGGGAGCATCACAAGGATAATCCCTGCTTGAGAAAATCAACCCTGCCAGGCACCTGGAGCCACTGGCTCCAGCTCACGGCAACCTTTAAGTAATCAGCTATGGAGTTCACAACTGGAATATTGTGTTCAGTTTTGGTTCCTGCCATACAAAAGGATGTGGACAGGCTGGAAAGGGTCCGGAGAAGGTACACTATGATTATCAAAGGCCTGGGAAGCTTGCCTATGAGGAAAGGATGAGAGAACTGGATTTGTGCAGCCTAGAGAAAAGAAAGCTCAGGGGAGACCTCATCAAAATGTTCCTGTATTTAAAGGGTGCTACACAGAACACAGATGTTCTCTCTTTACAAGGAGTCATATAGAAAAGATGAGGGGTGATGGGCACAAGTTACCCCTGGGGAGATTCCAGCTGTACACCAGAGGAAAATTTTTCACAATGAGAACAACCAGCCATTGGAACAATCTCCCCAGGGAGGTGGTGGACTCCCCAGTGTTAGAATCTGCCTGAACAGGGTGCTGGGACATCCTGTTTAGGTCATGCTTTGCCTAGAAAAGTTGCATCAGACAATCCTTGAGGTCACTTCCAACCTTTTCTATGATTCTCCCTCAAACGACTCGGGAGCGCAGTGAGGGCTGCAGCTGGGCTTCCCCTGTGCTCCCCTGCCACCCGAGCAGAGGTACTCCTGCTTGTGAGGGCTGGAAGAGGCTCAGCAAAGGTGGCAGCAAAGATGCAGGGCAGTTGGGGGAAGACACAAAGTGCCTCCATGGCCTGTGCCACAGCCCAGCACTGCTCTTCAGGTTTCAACCTGCAGCAGCCACGCTCTGTGTGCACTGCCAGCACACTGCGCTGCACTGGCTATAAATCAGCAGGGAGAAACCTCTGTTAAGACACTACGTTGCTGTGTCTCTGCACCCTCCCACCTCCCCATACCCCTGCAGTGGTGTTGCTGTGGTACTATGGTAGTCTGTGGATGATAAGTCAGATACTGTCCTCTTGGTTTCTCCAGGGTGCTCTGTTTTGGTCCCTTGCCTTGTCAAAGCACTAGAAAGCCAAGTCTTACTGCAGAGAGCACTGATCATGGCTGGATACTGCCACCCGTCGCAGCTTCGTGCCTCTCAGACATCACCCTTTTTACCGCACAAACCTTGCTCAGCCTCTGTGCCAGCACGTCCCTAGCTCCTGTGTACCAAAGAAAGGGAAGGCCTAACCCAGCACCCCTCTGCCCCAAAATACCCTTTGAGTGATCAATGGACCACAAACATATGTGATACCCGACTCTCCTCTCTGGACTACAGACATCAGAGAGGACACAGAGCTCAAATCCCCATCTGGCCACCCTAAGATGAGTCTATGAGGATGATGCAGGTTGTGATCAAAAGTGACATCAGTTGTGGAAAAGACCTAACCCAAAGAAGTTTGGTGTGGAAAAGACTGAAGCCTAGAAAGCAGATGAGGGATTCAGGAGGCCCTGGCATTGCATGGAAGGCCACTGGGCTGAGAGACCTTGCAGGGATGCAATGTAAACAAGAAGTTCAGAGCTGGCATGACTGAGACACCAAGTCCTCCAAGAGTCACCAGTTCTGCAGCTGAACCACAGGACAAGACCTGACATCCAGACTGAACCTGACCACATGCCAGATGAGTGTACCTTGGAAAAAGGAGAAGATGAGGCCTGCCAACCTGCCCTATCAAAAGTGCCACAGCCCGAGACCTTGCTGGAAGGCATAGGGTTGCAGGAAAATAGTGTCTCAGCCTGGACATGGTCTCATACAGAGACAGGTTGGAAGTGGTGGGGCTGAGCTACCCCAGCTCAGAGATCCACAAGAGATTTTCCCCAGCATGGGGCAGCCACGCTGAGCCCAGAAGCAGGCAGGCTTGGAGCAAGGTACAGGGACCCTCTGGTGGGCTGTGGTCATCTCTGCTCTCTATCTCTCAACACACACAAGCCTGAGGAGGCTCAGGAGGCCAGGACAATATGTACAAGATCATGAGCCTCCTGCCCTCTAGAAACAGGAGGGTGCTACTCAGATGCTGAAGAGTGCGGCAGTATGTGGAAGTTTTGGTCTCCAGGAGGGAAACGCTGTTGAAATCGTACCGCTACTCAAACTGTGACTGTCCTCTCCTCACAGCCACCATGGACTGTCCTGCAATGGGAACTACCATAGGATTGAACTCCTGTGACTCCCTGCTTGTTAGGCTGGAGGGAACTTCACAGCCCTCCAGCACCAACAAAGCTGTCCAAGATCAAAAAGAGATATGCTCCCACCAACATGCCTACCACAACACTGTGGTGATCACTGACTTGATCAGCACCTTCACAGAAAATCTACTCCTGACCCTTCACGTCTTCGCCTGCAACATAGGTTAGGCTCTTGCCTGCAAACACTCCATACAGCATTAGACCCCACACGAAGCTTTGGTGGCCCAGCTGGACAGCAAGCAACTTTGGTCACTCACCTCATGTTGGAGGCCAAGGGAGCACCAAAGCTGTCCTCTGAGTAGCAAGGGCTGTGCCGAGCACCTTTGCTTCGTCTCCCCCGCTCCTCCTCCCTCTCTGTCCAGGGGGCATCTGTAGCTGAACTTGTCCCAGAGTCTGGCTCCAAGCGAGCCAGAGGAGCAAAGTTCTCCTCGATCAGCTTGGCACTGTCTTTGATCTGTCCCTGTATTTCTGGGGTGACAGCTGGGAGGTCAAAAGTGAAGAAGGTCCCATGGGTGCGGGCTGGGGAGGAGAGGATGTCAATGGAGTCCAAGCTGGTGTAAGATGTGCCTTTGGCTCGATGGGACTCCATGATGCTCTCAAAATGCTTGCTGAAAGAGTCCATGCCATCCTTGGAGAGGCTATGCCCCAGGAGGAAGGGCACTGGAGACTTGAGCATACCCTGTGTATCTCGGTCCATGATCCTAGAGGGAAAGAAAGTGAGAAGAACTGGTCACTGAGGAGTGAGGGATCAAAGCCCAGAACAAAAGCCCATGCGCTGTTCCAGAAGGAAACTGGGGAGGGCAGAAATTTCCTCTGAGTACCCACTGACCCTGCCCAAGACATCATGGGAAGAAGGACTGGGCTGGCCTCTTTCCAGCCATATGCTTCTCCTTTAATGTGCCGCAGACTTTTGTTCCTTTAGTGGCTCATCCTCATAAGAAGCTTGAGATGGCTACTGCTCCCAGACATTTGACTTGAGCTTAGATCCAATAAAGGGCTCAAGCACCAGAAGCAGGATGTGGTTCAGCTCCGTTTCCCACCAAAACTAGAAGTGGCTGCATTTTCCACAAGCCTTCAGAGCTCCCAGCACGCACCAGGTTCCTCCTAAAGCTGCTCAGGACAGCGTGACACCTTCCTTCATGAACACAGCACTGTGGTCAGTGAGCACTGCGGTCAGTGAGCACCATGCTCAGACCATGACTAACACCTACCTGGAAGGTCTGCTGGCTGGTCCCAGAAGATACCTGGCACCTGGCACAAGGCAATGCTGGGCCCCAGGCTTCCCCAGACAGAACAGAGGGAGCCTTACACACACCTCTGGGCACAGGGACCTAAGCCAGCCCATGTCCTAGAGACCAGGCTTGGTACTGGCTCATCATCTTGTTAGGGATCAGCTCTGCAGGGAGGCTCAGGCTGTCTCACAGACATCTGGGTCCAGCCCAACACAGGAGTTTCTTAGCCCTGGAGCACTGAGATTTTTGTCCTGTAAATGAGGTGAAGTGCAGCCTGCCCTTCCATCAGAGCATGTGACAACCAAGGCATTTCCAACCAGGGAACATCAATGCTTCAGCTGTACAAGCATAATAAACACAGCCCTAAAAGCCTACTTTGCTGGTAAGCCACTACCATTTTATTAAAGCAGCAGAAAAGCACTTGTTATGCCACTCTCTCCTCTGATGAAAGGAGAGGAACTGCTCCACCTTGTCATAGCGTTTGTTATGAACAAACAGCTTTGTACAGAGGGCTCAGAAGATGCATTGCTGTTACAAGCACCAAATGATTTTCATTCATTATGCTCCATATACTGCTCAAAAATTTCACCCTGGACAAAAGCTGGCAGCTTGAGTCCCCCAGTTTGCCAGTGGGCTTCAAGGGAGCACAGCAAAGCCAGGCACAGGTAAGCAAGGCAGGATGGACGCTGCTCTAACCCATCCAGCAGCATATCATGGCTGTGCAGCACTGATACTCTTACCATTCCCACCTTTCTGGTAAGGACAAGGCAGAAAAGACCTCTTTAACATCTGAAAATGAGCTTTACAGATGCAAATGTGCATTCACTGTCTTTATCACCCAGCTGCGTGCTACTAAACCATGCTAGCCGCTGCTGTTTTCTGCCTCAGATTCACAAGCAGGGCAATGGGGAAAACAACTCCAGCAGACAGAGGGGACCTTGTTTCCAGGAGGGGGAGCTGGGCTTATTCTTGTGTTTATTGCCCGGAGACACAGAAAAAACCCCACAGCGGGTTTTGCCCGTATCATCGGAGCTCTCAAAGTAAGCTTTCCACCTCAAAATACCAAGTGCAAAGCCGTTCAGCTCCAGAAGGATCTAGTCACAGCAGCACGGGTGCAGTGCTGCTGGCACACACCACTCCTGCTCGGATCTAGATGCTTCTTCATCAGCTGCTGCTCCCGCACTGCCCATCCCTACCTACCCGGCTCCAGCCCCCCAGGAAGGTTCACTGCACCGTCACCGAGCCAGACAAACACAGGTGGGAGGAGCAGAGAAGGGGAGGAGATGCAGAAGCTGTAATCGAGCATCTGTGCAAGGGTGACTGGCAGCGAGAAAGCAAATAGGTTTCCAGCCTTGAGCTGGGGCAGGGGAGGCGGTGAGCCTTCTCTGGGAGAGGGCCAAGCAGATCCCGAGAGCCAACAGCCCCACTGCATTGCATGCTAGTGCTAAAGCCGGCAGTGGGCAGCCTTCGGCCAAAGGTCTGCCCGCGGGGGCCATGAGGATCTGAGCAAATGGGCTTCAGCAGCGGCACCCGATGGATAATGAAGAAGGTGTTCTGCCTGCCCTCCCCGCCTGGTGCTGCAGAGCCAAGCAGTCCCCAGCGGAGAGAGAAAAGAAGAGAATCTCTCTCCTCAGGCCATCAGTGGTTTTCGCTCTCTGCAAAATGCTCCTCTGACGCTCCAGACCCCCGACTGTCCCAGCCGTGCCCCACTCCTGCCCACACAGGCACGGTAGGCGCTGTGTGGGGATCTCAGCTCAGCTTGAAAGTGGAACAGCACAGAACGACCCAACAGTCCCTCACTTTATTCTTCTCTGAACGACGCTCTTGTACGGACCATCCTCAGCAGCTCCCTGCACTCCCCATCCCCAGCTCCTTCACACACCTCCTCCAGCCTGGCAGCTGCCTGCTTTTAGACCTAACCCAACCTGTGCTCAGCCACAGGTACCCACCACGGGCATTACAGTCCCCCCAGGCTGCCATATCCATGCTGTCACACTGGAGTATCACCCCAAGCTGCAGCTCTGTGGCCACGCTGGCCATGCAGAGGCTCAGACTCAGTACATCACACCAGAGGCTTGTGACTACTGAGGCAGGTTAAGCACATACTTAAGTGTTTGATGAAACCGAGGCCGTAACCATTTTTTAATCCCCAGCAAGGCTTGCCTTGCAGCCATTTTCAGCAAAGCAGCGAGCACAAAGGCTCTGGAAGGGCTCCCCAGGTAGCAGATCCAACGGCTTTCCCAGGCAAGGCTGCTCTGCTCGCAGGGAGAAAAAGGGAGCTGCCGCTCTCGGGGGAGCAGGCACCCCAGCAAAGTCTCTTTCCTCTTACCAGCCCAAGGCACCCATGCTGGTCAGCCAGCACATCTGCAGGTGCTTGGGAAGGAAGAGAATCGAGCCTGTTTTCCCTGACAGGTCTTGGCTTTCCAGGACTAATGGGAATAAAGACAGTAAAGGCTTGGACTAGTCATTAGAGTTGGTAGATCTGACTTTAAATATATTCAGGGAGCGGATTTGCTGGAAGAAGACACTGTTTCTTTCATCACTTTCCATGTCTCATTTGGTTTGGTGTTAGATTTTTCAGCTGTTAGCATAGGCTCTTATTTTGGGAGGGTAAATTAGCAATGTGAAGATGCCCTTTGGCCAGAATATGGAGGACAACAAGATACTACCAAGCCAAAATCCCCCTCACAGAGGGTGCTAAACCCCTAAGGCTAGATATTCAAAGGGATTTACATATTTAGATGCTGCAAATTAGCATCCAAAGGTGCTTCAGTAATTCTGCAGGAGTGGTCCTTCCCAGGCCTAGGGTACAGCAGCTCCAGCAGCAGCAGAATGGTGCCAGCTCTGGGGAGCTTCCTAAATCATCCCAGCATCACCACTTCTGTGAGGAGGCAAAGCAGAAAGCTTGAAGTAGAAAGCATCAATACTGGTGACTGGTAAACAGGGAGGGGGACTGCAGCTGCAGAGCAAAGAAACAGTGTGTAAGCAAAAATCCAGGGCTATGATGCAGGGGCTAAACAAGCGAATGGTTTGAGGCTTGTGATTGTCAAGATGCTGTCTGCAGGGTCTGCATCTTCCTGGGGAATATTCAGGGGGCTGCAAAGCAAAAAACCCACTGGTCTACAAAGAAGCCATGTAAAATGAACATGATGTCCCTATATACACATCAGTAATTACACCTGCAGCACCATCTTTAGGAGCAACAATACATTTAAGGACACATCCAAGCTTTCAGCACTGTCTGGGGAACTACAGTAAGGTGCCTCAGAGGGGCTTACAGCTCATAGGGCTTGTATTGACCTGGTAAATATGTGGGAATAAAATATCACGATGCAAGACAATTTTTACAGTAACTTGAAGAACTTGTTTGCAATTATAACAACTTTACCTTACTCAAAACTTCTATCACTATTCATTTGGAAAAGAATATATAAAAAATGGCTTATTTTCAGCTTTTCTCTAGAACCCAAAGTTTTTGAGGCCAGGGCAGAGGCAGACAGCAGGGCAGGAGATATCCACCCCCTCCACTAGAGATGCAAGCGCTGGACAAGCTGGCAGGAGACCAGTGCCTCTCGGGACACACACCTTCCCTCCCCATCAGCTCAGCACCTTTGGGTTTCTCCTTCCCAGTGCAAGGGCACCAATGGGGGTTATATTTGCATTACCCTTTCCCACTGCCAACACCAAACCCTCTTCTTCTCCTTTTCTTCCACCTAAATGCTCCCTACCTGCCTTCTGCACAGCTAGGTGAGCACATGCTGCCACACGGCATCCCAGGTATTGCCCTAGCTTTGTGCTTCCCAGATAAGATTCTGCCTAGCTCTCCAAAGCACTTGCTGATGATGCTGAGCTCCTTATCTCACCCATGACTCTTTGCCAGTACATGTCAGGAAATGTCCTTGGCTGCCACTGTCTGCAGGGGCATCTCTCACCCCCTTCCAGGGCCTTTCGCTCCAGCCCACTGTCCTACAGAGGGCTCTGGAGCTCCTTTCCCTCCTGGTGCCTCCTGGGAAAGGTGGATTGATGCCTGTCTCTCCTCATGGTCAAATCACCACTCCGGAGGACATTCCATAGGCAGAGTCTTGTCCTGCTGATGGCCAAAACACCATCTCCCATCTCCCATGCCTGGCACAGGGTGGACAGCAGCTCAGATGGTGTTAGCTGCCCCATGGGTGGGCAACTGAACCTTGGTGTTGCCTTCACCGGCTCCTCAGCACAGTGTGTTTTGTCACACAAGTTACAAGCAACACTAAAACCAACAAGAGGCTTTTCCTAGCCCAACACATCCTCCACTCTTTCTCAAACATGGCAAATACCTATTAAGGCCAAGCAAAAGGGACCACTCTCACCCCCAAGGCAGAGCTGTCTGCGGATGGAAGAGCAGCCCATCAGCACCTGCCAGCATGCAGCAGTTTCAGGACACAGCCTGGGCTCAGGCACCCTGTCACCATCACCCCAATGCCCACCAGAACCAGGGCAGGATGCAGTTAACATGGCAGTACCCACTCTAGGAGGGCTCAGCTCTGGGTGACATGAGCTGCAGGGCTCACCCCAGGGACCAAGGCCCATGGCACACCACCCAGGGCTGCATCATTGGTGCTGCCCTACTGTTTCCATAGGGCAGTGAGGGCTCCCTCCCAGTCTCAGTCCCAGCCACAGTCCCAGCGAGGTGATCCAGGACTCCACCTGACCCCATGCGCAACTTGCATAGAGCTACTAGGATATTTGGCTCAGACGCTTTTGGCAGAACCCATTTCACCACACAGGGGACCAAAATGAGGGTGAGAGGAGCTGTTTGCCCTCACGCACAGAGCCTCACCTTTCCCTGTTCTCTTTCCTCATCGCCTCAAACACCTCATTGTCCTCGTCCACGTGCCTGTCCCGCAGCCTGTCCTTTGGGCAGTTGGTGCCTGGGGCGGGGGGCTCCTCCGGCATGCTGTTCCTTCTGCCTGGGGTGCCCCCAAAGCTTGGGTTGCTCTCACTGTCCTTCTGGCTCTCAATTGCAGAATCCACCTCCTCCTTCTCAGCCAGGATATCATCGATGTTGGTTTCACGATAGCACCTCAGTGGCACGGTGTCCAGGTCTGTCTCAGAGTACTTCACCGTCCTCCTTATAATCCCAGTCTCACAGGAGCCGGGCTTCTGGCTGCCCGTAGGAGACATCTCTATCTCCACTTCCACATGGCTCAGGCTGTGCTCAGGTACCAACCCTGGTGTCTTGGCAGGCAGCGGGCAGATGGGCTTCTGGGGTGCCTCAGCCAGGGGAGTGGAGTCAGGGGCAGAGGAGCCTGCAAGGTAGCCCCAAGCACTCAGAGCTGTGGGGAGCTGCTCCTGTGGCATCACACATACCAAGAGCAGCGACACACATATGATGGGCACTGGGGAATGGAGGATGGAAGCCAGAAGGAAGAAGAGTGGAAGAGGCAGAGGCAGGGTGCTATCAGTGCTAGTGCACCCGCAGCCAGCCCTGAGCCCCCATGTGAACCCCAAAGCCCTTCTACAGAGGCAGCAGGGGGCTGCCAGAAGTCAAGGGTCTGTCACCCACTTTGCGCAACACTGCATGGCCACAGGGGACTCTGTGGGGAAGTTGGTGTGTGCAGGATCTGGCCCCAAGAGGACACAGACTGGCTGATCTTGGGGGATCTCTTGTTGGGCACCAAAGAGTCCTGAGGGATGGGCAGCCCCGGGGGAGTCATGGCAGCAATTAAGACTTGCAAAGGAGAAGATGGTTCAGCTGAGGGCATCCCCCCCCAACTTCTTACCTGTCTTCGGTGTGTCCAAAGAGCCATAGAAGAATTCCCACTTGGCCCTGGCGATGCGCTGGGCATGGGCTGAGCTGTGCCGCGGGTACGGCCAGGCACTGCCCTGCAGAGGGGAGAGCAATGAGCGGGCAAGAGACTCCGAGGCACAGCCCGCACCCAGTGCAGAGCACCCCAGTACCTACCTGGAGCCGGGGCTCTGGCTTCAGGGGGCTCCTGGCAAAGGCAGGGAAGTCCTCCGACAGCCCGTTGGTGAGGGAGCGGCAGAGGCAGTAGGCGTTGAGGGCACAGGTCTCCTTCCCATAGGGACACGTCCCCCCCGGGGTCCTGCCCCCAGCCAGAAGTGGGTCGGACGCGGAAGCCTCCGGCTTGAGCGTGCGCAGGAGCCGCTCCTGGGGCAGGAGCTGGGGCTGGGGTCGGGGGCATCCCGCGTCTCCGCCGAGCTCCAGGCTACGGCTAAGGCTGCGGGGGCCGTTGTCCCAGCGTGGCGGCAGGCCGCCCAGGGTCTGCACGCTGGCCTTCTCGATGAAGCGGAAGGTGACCACGGAGCTATGCCCCTCCAGGGCCGCTGCTGCCGCCGGGCTGCGGCTGCCCGGGGACGGGACCACCGGGCTGGGCCGGCCCCGCCGGGGGGTGCATGGGGCTGTCAGGCGCCCCGTGCCCGGGCAGCTCCCGTTGCTGAAGGGAGCCGCCTCGGCCTGTCTGCGGGCCAGGGAGCCGGTGCTGTTGTAGAGACCGAGGGGGCAGCGGCGGGTGTCGGGGGCCAGGCCCTTGCGCAGGAGGTGCAGGCGGCCGGCGTTGAGGTTGGGGGTGAGGCAGCGCGGGGGGCTGCACCTCCCGGCCTCGGGGCTGCCCCCCGCCAGCCAGGGCCTGCGATCCACCCCGCGGGCGCACGGCAGGGGCGAGGTGCCGCAGCCCTCCTCAGGGTGGAAGCGGACAGGTCCCCCCGCCTGGGCCATCCCGATGGAGGAGGGCACGGAGGTGTCAGGTCCGGAGCCCAGCTGGGTGGCACGGGCACAGCAAGGTGGGTTCCCAGCACCCCTGAGACGATGGACGGGCCGAAGGACGACGCATCCTCAGGCAGCCCTGAAACAAGGGCGAGGAGAGCTGGTTAGGGCAGGGAGAACACAAGAAAAAGGGCAGGCACACTGGGAGGACAGGCAAAAGGTGCCTTGCCCTCTTGGCAGGAGAAAGAGATGCTCCAGGTGAGACAGCCCCTTCAAATCTCCTGCTGCAAGAAGCAGGCAAGGTTCGTTGTGGACATCACATCAGCACCACTGTGGCAGTCCTCTGCTCAGTCCTCAGGCACCCAATGTGTTTGCTTTCTTCCCAGGGTGCCAGGGTGCTCAGGCACTTTCCCCACAGACCAGAATACAGACACAGCAAGAGAGCACACTGTGCACTTTAAAGTGGGTTTCATTCATCCTGCTTTAGGATGAATATTTACTACCAACAGCCTACTAAAATTACTTCAATAAGGGGGAAAAAAATGATACACTGCATCACTGAGACATCCTCCAATTACACCTTCACAAAGAGTTCAACATGACCAGCATGAGCAAAGAGCCTCTGCCTTTGGAGATCAGCCTTGGTTTAAAGTGTGTCACACCAGCGTGTGCTGCAGCCGCTGTTGGTGGCACAGACAAAGCTGTCAGCACCTACAGATCCGAAAAGGAGTGGTTGTGATATCCTGCCCTGGGGAAACAGAGCACGGGTCCCTGCACACAGCTCACCTGCCTGCCTCTGCCCAAAGACCCTCTATTCAGAGGTGAGACCAGCCACTTCATGGTAGCGGTCGGGCGGCTGCAGGAGAAGGCAGGACCTGGAGCCCCCACTGGCACTGGTTAAGCTCCTGGCAGTTCTGTTTCTCCCAGTGAAGCTGAAATTTGTATTCATCCTTTCCTGAGTTTCTCTGAATTCCTGATTTGCAGACAGGACTTTGACTTGGCTGCTTTTGCCTTCTGACAGATGCCAAGGTACCAAGATCCTCACTTAGATCTCATAATTTTAAAGTGAGAAACCAAATGTCAGTTGCAAACAGAGGAAAGCATGGTTTCTTCTCTCCATTTCTATGCACAAACTAGGCAGGATTAAATTCTTGAAGGACATGGGGCTGGATTTTTCGACGGTGTTTAGGCTCTAGTGATGAGAGACATAACTCTTAATATAGCCCTGTGGGGCAGGCTCCCATCTATCTGCACTATCGCACTTCTAAAAAATATCTGTCTCCTGCTGAGCAGCAGCAATCTGTAACTCACTCACAAAAATATACCCTTCTGTTTAATATATCAGTTACTGGTTTCACAGTTTTTTCTCATGTTATGGCTGTGTTCACATTCAAGGTTGCTGAAGTTAACTGATAAATAACAAAGATGCAGGTCTTATATATTTCTAATGAAGTTCCACTTTTTATCTCAACTCAGACTGACAGACATGCCAAGGAAAAAAGTTATCACTAGGAATAGCTGGCATTCATTGTAACATAACAAATCTACAGAGCCCAGCCTATCTCAGGACATGTAAGTTACTGCTAAAATGAATGGGATAGGCACAGCATGTCCTCCTGGTTAGCAGAGGAGAGTTGCCAAATTCAGAGCAAAGGCCATGCGTGCCTGAGACCCACTGAAGCTGGATGGCTACACCATCCAGCAGAGAGAGCTTTTCTTTAATAATGAAAGGTAAAAAGCACAAAATGCAACAGAGATGAAAAATCAGTGATGGAGCTAAGGCTTCCTACTTGCTGATTTAAATTGTGAATCAAATTGATGCTCTTTAAAGCACTGTGATGAATGGGTTGGGCTGTATGGCACTGGTGGGCTGGAGGGAGGCTTGCTGATCTCGCTGTCTGAAGGCCAGAAAAGTCCTGTGAAGGAAACCTTATAGAGAGGCTGCCAGGGCAGCCCAGGGCATGCATTCAAAGAGAAAAACTCGGGAGCTGCAGTGTGATAGCCGGGAGCTGCATGTCAGTGGGGGATTTCATTTGTTCAATAAAACAGCTCACACTCACAAGAAGCTTGCTCCTCCTGATTGCCTCTACTTAGCAGCTAAAGGGATATCCAGGGATTTTTCCCAGCCCTTGCCTTGAGCTGTATCCGGTGCAACAGGGGACGCTCATCCCGGTGCAGGCGCTTGCCTGGCTGAGCAGTGTGATGGGAGTGAAGGCAGCAGACAGCAGGAGCTGCTCACGCTGCGGGGGAAGAGCGCGCCCACGGCAGGGCTGCGTGGGGACAACGCGCAGGAGCCGGGGGAGGATGCCAGGGGAACGGGAGAAGAACGGGATGGGGATGGAAAGGAAGCAGGAGGTGCAGGGCTGGGGGCTGATTTCACGCGACTGGCCGTATTTGTGTGCTGGACACGGTAAAACTGTCAGAGGCAATGGCAGGGAATGGGGACAACCAGGCTGTGAGTGCCGGGCCATCTGCCGGGGATGGTGCTCCCCAGGAGGTGCCTCTGCACTGTCGGGGCCACACGGCAGTTTCGGGGATGGAGTGAAGACCGAGGAGGGCTGCCTGCCGGCCCTGGGGGTATGGGACACAGGAGACTCTTTCCTAAGGGATTATTGAGGCAGCGGACGTTCCCCACGTCCGAGCTGGGGCTGAGCCTGCTCTTCCTTCCCCAGCAGCCCCAGCCCGGCCTCCTTTGCCCAGCACCTCCCGTCTCGGCGGGATCAGCCCTGAGTGGATGTGACATCCATCCGGATGAGAAGGGAGCCTCCCCGGCCGGGGGGGTGCTGGCGGAGCCGCTCGCTCCCCCCGCAGAGCCACCCGCCGCACCCCGTCCGTGCTCCCCGTGCCCGGGCAGGTGCCCCTAGCCCGTCCCTCCGCACCGGTACACCGGCCGCGTGGGGCGGGTCTCGGCCCCGCCGGGCGCTCATCGGTGCTAGCGCAGCCCTGTGCCGCCGCCCGCCGGTCACGGCTGCCGGGAGGACGCAGGGCCGCTTCGTCCCCTGCAACAACTGCTGCAACTTTCCCCGCTCCCCTGCCGCCCCATCCGGCCCCCGCCGCTCCCCGCGCCTTACCGGCAGTGCCGCCGCCGCATCCTGCGCGCCGCTGCTTCGCGCTACTGCTGGCACAGCACAGTACAATACGGCACGGCTCGGCTCGGCTCGGCTCGGCTCGGCTCGGCTCGCTCAGTCGGACGCGGTGCGGTGCGGTACTTTACGGTGCGATACAGTACGGTACAGTGCCACCAGCCCCAGCCCGCCGTTCCCCGCCGCGCTAATCCCGGCCCTGGCCTGTCACTCCGCCCCGCTGACAGCCCCTGCAGCCAATGGGAAACCCCCGCCGGGCTCCGCTCCTCGCCGGTACCTGCGGAGCCAGGGGCAGGAGGATCCACACCGGACCCGGGTGCGTGTCCGTCTGCGGCAGGCGTGTCCCGGTGTAGCGCTGTACACGTACTGCTAGAGCAGCGCGCACGTGTCCCGGTGTGCTAGTGTGTATGTCCTGGTGTAGCACCTTGCACAACCCTGGTGTCCCGGTGTAACACCGTGGAGGACTGATGACGCGGTGTGCACACCCCCATGTGCAGTATGAACCCGGCCTCATGCACTGGCATATACAATCCAGTATGCCTTGCTCATGTCTCAGTGTAGCACCGCACGTATCCATAGCGTGCACCTCTCCATCACTGTGCACATCACTGTGCATGGTGTGTCCCTGCTCAGCAGCATACAGGATCCTGTGTGACCACAGACACTTGTCCTCATGCATGAGCATGCATAGCCCTGTGTGCTGCGCCCTCTGCAGCAGAGTACAGGTTGCCCCCACACCCCACCACAGCTTGGGACCATGAGGACAAGACAAAAGCTGCCATGTGCCCTGGGCCTCTGGCCACCCCCAGGAAGGCCCTTGCTGGGGTGTCACCTCTCCACAGGTCCTGACAATAAGCACACTGTGGCCACAAGTGCCAAGGTGTCCCAGGCAGCCAGGGACTTGACATCATTGTGTCACCAGCCACTCTAAGGCTGGGAAATGCCAGCCCAGCCTGAGGAAACCACTTCATGCTACAGGGTGGAAACCCCCCATCCTTTGTGTCCTGCCAGCTGCAGGCACCAGAGGCAGGTGCAGGACAGCAGGGAACCAAGATGAGGGGTGCTGTGGCAGGGTCCCCAGCCGCCACACTGCTACTGCACTGGAGCTGCACACTGCAGTGGCTGGGGCTGGCCACCAGCACTCCCTGCCAGCCCGGGCTGCCTGATTGATTCACTATTAAACAGCACTTTATTACCCAGCCCAGTAATCGTTATTAAATGTGTGTGAGAGGAGGGGCCCAGGGGAGCCAGGGCCTTACATGCACGCCATGCCTGCAAGAGGAATCTGGGAAAAGCTGCCCCTCCTTGCTGCTTTTCCTCCCTGCAGTAAGCCCAGATCTGAGACCGCCTGGCCTTGCTGACACCCAAAAGTGTGCCCCCTTGCCCCCTCCCAGGCACAGGGACACAGGGAAAAAGCAGGAAGGCTGGGCAGGCTCTCCTCATATTTAATGCATCGAGGCACTGCCATTTTCTCCCTGCTTCTCCAGGCTCCTGCCTGCGTGGGGCCCCCCTCCCCAGGCTGGGGACCACAGATCCCTGAGCTGCCGTGCACGCAGCCGGCTTTCGGCAGGCTCCGGGAAGCTGGGATAATTAGAGGCCTCGCTGCTGTGGGATCAACGACCCGATTCCTTCAGCAGCTTCTTGATGGCAGGAGGGCGGGGAGGGGGAAAGCTTTTCTCTAAGCCGCAGCCAGAGTGACAGATTTAACCAAGGGGAAGAGCTGGGAGCTTTTCCCAGTGTCTCTGCATCAGGACACTGTGCCTGTGCCTTCCCAGCATTTGAAGGCAGCCCTGCTGAGAGCTGCAGAGGGTAAGGGAGAGTTCCTCTCCTACCACCCTGTCTGGAGATGCAGGTCGTTCACAGAAAACACATCACCTTCCGAACTATGCATGTTTCCACTATGCCGCTGTTGCTCTCCCTGTCGCACTCTGCTCCATATCCCCTTTGCCTTCCCACAGCCCTATAACTCCCAAAGGATGTGCCCACCGACATGGGTCTGGCCAGTGCTGACATAAGCCCCACTGTTTGAGGATTTAACCCTGAATCCCCTGGTCCCTCCTGCTGTGAATCCCTTCCCAGCTGATGCGGAGGAAAGGGAGCAGGGAACCCATCTGGCAGATGACTGAAGGGGACAAGGAAAATCCCCCATGCATCAACCCAGAGGGCTCAGACAGAGAGCCAGGAGCACAGTGCACAGGGAGCCCTCTTTACTGTCACCTGGGCACTTAAGTGCCTCTAGCCCCTGCCTGTGGAGCCACATCTTTCCTCCATGAAGACCATCCAAATTCCATGTCATCCCTTTCAGATTCCTGGCCTTTACCAGTTCCTCAATCCCAGCTGCAGGCAGCTTCCAAGAGATTTCTAGCTATTGAATTGCCCCTGCTCATCTTTACAAGCCCTCCACACACATAGATCTCCCACCTGAGGCCAGAAGTGTGTGGGTTGTCAACAGGGTAGACCAATGACGATGAACTTACTTGGAAGAGGTCAACCTGGGTGTCATAGTGTCCCAGCAGTTGAACAGATTTAGATGCTATTGGGGGG
>JAOEHY010019071.1:2042-26570 GCA_025447955.1 Psilopsiagon aurifrons
CCTCTATTACTTGCAGAAGGAAGTTGTCTTCCACACAATCGAGGAACTTCCTGGATTGCTTGTGCCGGGCCGTACCAAGTCTTCTATAGGAAAAGCAATTAATCTACCTGGGCTGTCCTCTCTCTAGTCGCAAAGCTGATTTCTTTTTGATTTCTTATCTACTGAAAAAGGAAATAAGCAAAAGGAACACAAAATACCTGAGCTGGCCCAGTACAATTTTATTTCATGATAGAGAAGTGATATGCTTTGTGAACCAAGACAAATTAGTACTGTAGCAATGGGAACATTTGCAGTAATGCTAAAAATGATCTGTGAACTCCAAATTAACAATCCTGGAGGGTAACCATTGATAATCTCAGAAGTTGCTTTTAGTGCACTTTTGGGGCATTAGGAAAACTGAAAACTCAGTCTGAGATGAGGGCTGTTCTTGAAGTATAGCTAAACTTGGTTGTGAGAGGTCTTGAACAGAAGAACGTAAATGGCCTTTTTAGCCTTGAAATGGGTGACATCAGTGCAAAGGTTTAGACTGCTTATCCTGAAAGCTTCAGCTGGGAGTGGCATGCAGAGCAAGTGCAATATTCTACCTCAAATAAGTTGTTAACTTGTTGGGGTCTCTTTTTCCCTTGTGGAAACGAAACCCAAGCCTACTGCTTTCCTTGTCTTCCCCCTGCTGTGCTAGAGGTTCATGATGGATAGTAGTGAGCATGCTGAGGAAAACATCCTGTACTATTGAGATCCTTTGTAGGCAGTGGTGTTGGTTGCCATAGAGTCTACAAGATTCTCTCTTAATGAGGGGTGATCAGCCAGTTTGGTGAGCTGAGCTTAGTTAGCTTCTGGGAGCCTGTGCTGAATAGGAGAAATTACTGCTTCTGGAAAACATGCTTCTCTTGTAACAAAATGCAGCAATTGGTATGAGACTCATGTTCACTGGTTTGCAAATGTCTGTCCCTATTTGCTTAATGGCGATGGCAAGCTTCCAGAGGCTCTGCTTCTGTTTCATGTGTTGCAGAAAGCCATGGCCTTAATAGTTCTGCTGTAGTGATGTTATTGTTACATTGCCTGTCCTTCCCTTCCTGGTGCCCTGCTCACCTTCGCTTGGAGAACAAGGCTCATAACATACCCGCTTCCCAGGAAACTTTCAGTTGACACAGAACCTCAAGGTGCAGCTAGGGCTGATAAAGGTGATTCCACCTGTATTCCACACTTTTGAGGGTAGCAGAAGAGAGGTGCTAGAGCTCCTTCCACTGCAGAAGTGGCTGGAGGGGCCCATGAGGAGCAGGAGCTCATTGTTTTTCTGCACTGTCTCTCCACGCCTCTGGCTTCTAATCTCCTAGGAACTGTTAGTTCTGTTTTTCATTCTTGTTGCTGCTGGGCACAGGGATAGGCAGAAGAAATTAGAAGTGTTCCAGTGACCCATCTTCACTCAGAGACTACCGCCATTCATCATGTTTGTGTTTCCAGAGCTCACTAAGAGACTTGCTTGCTCTTAGGCCCGGTTGTTTCCAAATAAGCTTTGCGCAGTGTGTTTGCAGGGTTTAGAGGCAAAAAGCCTTAATTTAGATCTGAATGAAATGGCAACATGTCAAAAACACCATTTTCTAGCAGTGCCAGGCATTGGACAGCAAATGTGCGCAGCAGTGAGTATTTGCAGCAGCTGCTACTACCGCTAGACGGCTGTGTTGTTTTAAAATACACTGCCTATGAAGATCAGTGCCTAGGAGCTTGGGTTAATTTATGAAATTTGGTTTCTCAGGGGAAGTGCAATTCAAAGTCAAGGGCAGGTGGGGGTGAATCCGCCTAAGAAGTTCAGTTTTCTTTAGAGGAGATGTAGTGTAAGGTATGCTCAAGTGCTGAGCACCCCGGTCAAGAGCAGCCTTTCAAGAGTGCTTAGCTCCCAGTGGGACAGCCAGTTTCTGGGCATGCTGAGCTGTGCCTGCCATATGTGTGAGTTACTGTGTCTGGGTGGGCTAGACCACCTCAGATGAGTTTCTCTTTTTTGCTGTATTACTGTCTTCTGTGCCTATGAGGAAAATTTGTGAAGCACTGAATCTTTTGGTAACTCTTGCATGTTTGTGCTTGCTGTTCCATAGGTGAGGTTACTAAGATGCTCCACGTGCCATATATGAATTTTTTCTACGTTTTGTTGCCCACATGAAAATGGGAGTATCTGGAAACTTGACCCCAACTGTGAATGCTGAGGGTCATGAGGGTGACATTAACAACTACTCTCAAAATGCCTTGGAGTCTTCAAGTTTTATCTGGCTGATCATATCCCAGAAGTCATTATACTGCTTCCTATCAACTGGAAGGATTTTATAAACCACCCATTTTAAGTTTATAACACAATTGCCCAGTGATTGTTCTCATGTACCTTTATGTATAATCTGGATGTTAACCACACGACAGAGTGAAGGTAGTACACAAATAGAGTGTAATCAATGTTAATGGACTTTTAAAAGGCACATTTTGATTATAAGGCCAGAGATGGGAAGGATGACACCATGATGTTACTGCACATGTACCCTGGAAGTGTCTGTGAGTGACTGCAGTCAGGCAGCAACTGCATTGTCTGGTGGTTGCTGTACAAACCTCCATGCAAAGGCATCTTCTGGTTCAAGGAGTTATTTGTTTCTGTTGTCTAAACCAGCGTAATCACACTGTATTTGTAATGTAATTATCCACTACATTAAGTGCCAATTGCCAGACTGTCACTGATTGTCTCTTAATCTATATTTCTTGTTCAGAAAACACTGCTAGAATTTAGCAATGAGTGTCTCTTTCCAAAAAATTGTTTCCCTGGGAGCAGTGAGAAGGATTAGATGAATGCTATCTCAGCTTTTGTAACCAACTCTATATTTACTTTAAAGAGAACCCACATCCAATTGCAGTCAAGGGACAGTGCCTGTGTTGCTACAAGGCTCTCCAGGACTTTTAACCTCTATTTAGATGGAAAATCCCCCAACTGAGTAGAGCACACTCTGATTGTTCACATGATTTATAGATGTTATTAGAAGATAAATGTGTCATAGGTGTTTGAATAGAGATACCAAAGATACACTATCTTCTTTTTAGCCAGGCCAGTAAAGATTTGGTTCTGCCATCGACTGTGATGCACTTTCAGAGGGCATGGGAAGGGTGGGATGACAGGCAGGCACCCTCAAGAGAGCAGAACACAATCTATTACCTCTGAACTAAAAAATAATTGACATTTTGTGATGACATTGTCCTCTTTAATTAATTGATGATCTTCAGAACTAAATAGGCAACAATCACAGGCAGACCAGTTCCACTCCTTTGGACACCTGAGAGTGAGAAGAGTAAACATATGCTCTTTGATGTAAGGTTCCAGTGAAAGTATCATCCTTTTGACGTTATCCTTGGACCTGCTTGTGAGACATTTAAAGCATTGCTTGCCTTTGTGAAGAGGTCACAAGGGCAAATTGGTTGATATAAATCTTCTTGTGCCTATAAGGATTTTAAACCCTTTTAATTTCTATAACCAAATTCCAGTGGGGGTGTTGAGCTCTGTGCTTAGTAGAGCTAATTCAGCAGAGGACCTCCCTAAAGTTGTTTTTCTGCAGTGCCACCAAAAAAATTTCATTGCTTTTTGTTGTTCCCCAAGGATGAATTACCTGCACTTCTCTTGATTAATATTGTTTTGCTTACAAGAGAGCATGATAATCACTCAGTAGTTTGAACAGGGTAGAATGACAATTGTGTGCAGACTGCATGAGGAAACAGCACACATGTTCCCTTACAAAGTCTGTTTCACTGTCCTTCCTGCTGCTTGCTTGCTTGCTTGATGGTATATGCTATTATATGCTAGCTGTGCAAGGGTTGAAAGAGGAATAATTTCTTTTAAGTCAAGGATCAGTTAAGAGTACTGAGCAGTCCTGGGTCCCTGTAGCCACCTATGTGGCCACTGGCAAATGCACGTGGAAAGATTGTAAAAACAGGGCAATCACATCAATTTCTCAAAGCTCTTAGCTTCTGACAGCATGCAGCCTCGGGATGCAAGCTTATGGACTAGAGGAGCTCTTTATGCTTAATAACCATTAATGAACTTTCCCCTGTGAATTTGAAAGTCCCACTGCTTTTTGAATCCACTTGGTTTTGGCAGGTGCTGCGATGTGTTGAGGTCTCAATTCACTGTAAAAGCAAATTTTATTCCAGGTATCTCTGCAAAATGATTTTTTCACTGGAAAGTAGGTAACTTTTTCATTCTGTGCTCTTAATAGCACGCTCTGGACAGCTGCTTTTTCCATATGTTTTGTGCATAAAAGACTGAAGACTAAAGCTCAAGTCTTCAAATCTGCTTTGGGATCTAATTATTCAGGTAGTGCTATCTCACTGAAGAGAGCTAAGCCCTTTGAAACCAATGAGATGCAGTTGTCTGTATAATACATTTGAGTGCCCTTTTTGGTTTGTTTTTTTTTTTTACCACTTCACACTCTACAGTGCATTAATGTCCTGGTCATTTTTTTCTTTGGTAATAATGTGATCATAATGTTACTGCCGTGGTTTGGTGGGTACTGATACAGCTTGGAACTTTCATCGGGTCACCAGCTATGCCTCTTTAGTTAGCTAGTTTTAGGGGTTTTGAATGCAATCCGAATACTTTACAGCTAGAACTGGAAAAAAGAGCATCTTTTATTCATGACTTATATACCTGACACTCCAAGAAAATTTTTCAGTTCTCTTTGCTTATGTTACCAATTTCAAAGCTGAAAGACAAGATTATACTTTTCTATTCAGCACCTTTCATAACCAAGAGCAATAATTCTGTTCTCCAATTTTTTAAATATTTTTACTTATTATATAAATGAACAGATATTTTGACAGATTGTAAATTCACTGAAAAAAAAGGAAAGTTTTCTGGAGAGTTAGGAAAAGGAAATTTGGTTTTGGTTGATTCAGTGGAGAAAAAAAAAATGGAAGGAGAAAGGAAAGATTTTAAAAACATTTTGATAAAGCAGTATTCAAAATTAAATATTTCAAGTGACATTTGAAATGTCAAAATATTTCTGTTTTGAAACTTAATCCTTTGAATCTTCTATTTAAAATGGTGGTTTGTTTTGTTTAATAAATGGACCAAGACAGAGAGAGAAAAAGTGAGATAAAAAAATGTAATAGTCCCAAAATGAAACAAAGCCTCTCATTTTATGTCAGTCCAAAATAATTATTTGTGGTTTGCAACCAAAACAACCAGCTCTTTGTTTCTCCAGCTACAGCGGGTGTAATGACTTTCTTGGTTACTTATTCCAGTTGTTAAATGGTCTTGCTGTTGTAAAGGTGCCTCTTGGTCATAATCTGTTTAATGACGTGAATAGACTATGGCTTTTATAGGGGAGGTTTTGTAGTTGATTTATGGCATTTTCATTGCTGTAAACAACACTGTGGCTATTGTAGTGGAGCCAATTTCTGGTAGTTAATGACTGTAATCTAAGAGAAAATAAGGTATTGTGATAAAGGGGTTCAAAACTAATGCAGTGCTAATGCAGGCTAGAAATGAGGACCATTAGTCTAAGTGTGAGGCTAACTAATTGTTTTAATAGTTTGACTAGGCATTTGATAGATTTTTCTCCATTCTATTTATTAATCAAGATTGGGAATCTTTTTGGAAGATGTGTCTGTTCACAAGAAAAACAGGATTCATTCAGAAGTTGTCTGAAATCTTATAGTCTGAATTATGAAGAAGATGAGAAGACACCTTTGTGCTTTTCAGTATTATCTTAAGTGAGTAAATGCTTCTATTGCCTATTGGGCAAAAGTGTTGCTCCACTGAGGCCAATAGCAAAATTCCCCATAACGTCAGTAAAGTTCATGTTTTACCACTGACTCAGCAGTAAGTGCTTCCTCAGTTTAGGTGGCTGTGTGGAATAAAACTTGAGGCTCTCTTTGTCTGGACCCGAGTTGTATGGATAGGGTGATAAAAGTGTTTTGCCAAAATGTCTGACTTCTTGCCTGACTGTTTTAGCAATGGTATCAAAATGCAATTTCAATGCAGTTATGTGAAAGAATAGCTTTGTAGCACTCCTCAGTCTCAGATTCCTTCAAGCCTGAGGCCAAGGACATTTTCAAATGTCTCTAGTACCTACTGTAATGGGGCAGCTTACCATAAAGCATTTAGAATTACTGCACAAAGATAAAGTGGTGCGATGAGGTCTTCCAGACTTTCTTGGGCAGAGAGGTTAGGTAGTTTCTTCAGACTTCTTGTGTTATCCAGAGTAGGGTTTTTGTGTTGTGGGTTTTTTTTTTTTTTTTTTTTTTTTATTAAGCTAATGCTAGATAGTGAATTAGCATTTCAAATAAGACTATTTTGTTTCTTCATGATAAATCACAAAGGAGGAATTGCATCAACAGAAAACCCAATTAAAGCCTGCTCCCATGATGGCTCAAGGATCTCCTGAATGCATGATTAACACTCTTGTGCCCTTTGACTTCCAGTTAATAGGTATTTAATATATTACCCCATTTAAACCCACCTTCAGGAGTGCATTATAATGAGGTTCATTCACATGCGTTGCCTGGGCTTGTAGGGGAAGAGAAACTCAACTTCTTTTTGGGTAAAGTCAACATGAAGGGCTGTAGACCTGCAAGGAGGGGAGACAGCTGGTACCAGTTCTTTCTGTTCTTTGGTGTGTGTAATGGCTCCCAATTAATTTTTCAAGCTTTGCCTTAAACTGGACGTTTCAAAATAAAAGTGAAGTTACTTTCAAGAGCAAGCTTTGCCCTTGAGAGTGCTAGATGGAAAGAAGCTGGTCTACTGTTTGTGTGAGTTGGCTACGTTTTCATGTACCTCTACATTGAATTTGCGCACTTGACAACAGTACCCCTCAAGAGATAATGCTTGCATTGTAAATTGACCATTATGTACATATGCTAAACTGGATAAATATTTCTTCAGAAATACCAGAGGGGAGAACTGAGTCTTGCCAGCATTTTTAATGTTTACTGCTGCCTCCATCTGCTGCTGCTATGTTTTTCTGTCTTGAGATTCAGTTTGTTTTGATTCTTATTCCCCTTGTATGTTAATTGTATTTATGCTCTGTTCTTATTGATGAGGAAAAAGTTGATATAGGCCAGCAAGGAACTTGCTTTTTATGTCTACCTGTTTGCTTTAGATATGTGTGTGCGTTCTATTGTACTTTTTACCTGTTTCTCTGATCCAGATCTTGGAAATTGTGAGGTAAATTAGGTGAAAAACCACCAAACCTGTACTGAAAACCATTAATGCCAAGACAAACTGGATTTTGCTAACAGTTATGGGTTAATTTAACCAGATATTTTATATACCTCTGTCTCATGTTATCTGTTGGTTTGTATCTTTTACTTAACAAGCCTTAAATGCATTTTGTGAGAGTTATTGGGTACTGGGCTCTGTAACTGTGTCTGGAGAAATAGTCTACTCTTCTTAGCTTTTGGTCTGATGACTGTTTTGATGGCTTCATTTATTAAGATACTTTTTTGAGGTAGTGGATTCTCATACCCCATGGTCTTTAATGGGAGGTCATCCCAAAACCTGGGTGACACTGAGGTAATTAATGTACTTCTCAAGAAGGAAGACAAAGGATGTGGTCATACTTCACAGTAAGCAATTAGCTCAACAAGTCTCTACAAACAATGTACTCAGTGACTTAAGAATGCAAACTGGAAAAAGATGCAGCTATAAGATCTTCTGGGTACTTTAGCACACATCTTTCAAAAATCAGTTCCATCCTTCAGCAGCACAATATTTTGGTATATAAATACACTCAGTGTCTGGTATCTTTTGAATGAGATAAGACTAGAAATAAACAGAGAAGCAGTAATAGAAATAAGACTAAGTGATACCCATGGATTTGGAGGCCTGAATCAACCTATAATTTGCAAGATTATCTGGTTGTTTGCCTTTATATACTGTAGTGATTCGTCATTATATATTAGCAACTGTACAGCTTTATGAAAAACAATGGCCAAAATTGAAGGCTCAAATCCTTTTGAAAATTCATGGAAATAGCTCAGGTTTTTATGTTGTTGTACCAGGCAAGGAGTGAGGGAGCAGAATTTGCCTGAAAGCTTCCTCAGGATTATATGAGCTGGTAGTTATTGTAGATGGCATAATTTATGTTCAGAGTTATGTAGGGTTATTAAATTCTGTTCCTAAAATCTTGTTCTTTTCTGCATAATACTTAATGCTGCAGGAAGCTTTGTTAAGCCACCCTTCTATTCAAATTTGCTGCTGTATTCCAGTGTGAAACACAGCAGTTTACAAAGTATTTAGGGTGTACTTAGAAATTAGGTTCACTTTTCACTATGTCTCTACACAATTTATCTGATATTTATGTTCAAAAGCAGTTCTACAATGCATGATTTTAGGGTCTGGTGGTTGCATTTTTGTATTTATAAGAGTATTCCCTTTGTTGGTATGTAGACACCTTGCAAAAGAGGAAACTGCCTACATTGTATAATCCTTTACACAAAAATTACTCTTGAATATTAGTGAAGGTAATTTAATCTTTGTGCTTTCAGTGAGAAATATGTCCGAATGCTAAACAAGTTGCAAAGATAATGATGTCTCCAAAACTCTGTAAGATATGATTTCTGGGCAGATGAAAGACAAAGAAAATTTGATCTCAGAATCTTTGTAGCTCATTCTTAGAAAGTTAATCTTTTCATGGACATTTCATCAGCGAGGACTCCAAAAGTACTAATTTGCATCATATCCCTCTGTGGAGTAAATTTATACAGCTCTGCTTGAAGTTGATAGACCTGTGATGAATTTTATCTTCTGGGACTTGTGGCCACAAAGCCAGAAATTCTCAGAAGTTTGAACTGTATTGCAATGTTACTCTGTATCTTGCAGAGAGGTTCAAGTCTCATGGTGAGTGGATTTTCTGAGTACTGCTTCAGAAAAAGGTGGCAATCCAGGACTGGCTGTTAGACGGCTATGGGATTGTTATGTCTCACAACACGGAAATACAGCCAACAGTTAGAACAGACCTGCACTTTAACAATTTTCACACATGTGCTGATACTGAGCAGTGTATATCAAGTATCTTCTCTGGAGTGTCTTTCCAAGAAGCCTTTGCCAGGGAAAGATCAAAATGATCCAGAGAAAATGCTTTTAGGAAGAGACGTACTTAAAATCAGGTAGAGTGTGGCAATACAGATAGCTACCTATTTGGTCACTACTTGTTCTTGTTCCAACTGGGTACCCCAAGGCATCTTAGCCTTGATCAGAAAGTCTCCCATCTACCTGTTTGGAGATCATCTCATGTCATCTCATAATCATATAGTATCTCATCCTCATATCAAATGAAATACTGTTTTCTTTTGCTCACCAGAGTCCTTCAGGAATGTTTTATGGAAGGGCTTGCAATGGGCAATGCTGTTTGGCTGACAAAGGTCATCACAAGCTATGTATTGATGTGATTTATGTGAACGGAGGAGGCCTGACCAAATTTTCTTCTTGCTGTGTTCTCTGGCGTAAGGTGCTATACTTGGGAGCTGCCTTTCCTATCTGCTGACTCATCTGTGTCTTAAAATAAAAGAATGCTAGGCTTTTTTTAGATCAAGGAAACTTGTATTTTTTATATTGCTTGGCATCTCTTAGAAACAGAAGCAATTCATAGTGTCATAGAATAGTTTGGCTTGTAAAGGACCTTGAAGATCATCTACTTCCAACCTCCTTGCCATGGGCAGAAACTAAGCAAGGTTGCTCAAAGCCCCATCCAGCCTGGCCTTGAACACTTTCAGGAAGGGGCAATCACAGCTTCTCTGGGGAACCTGTGCTAGTATCTCACCACCTTCACAAGGAAGAGCCTCTTCCTGATATCTGGTGTAAATCTACCCTCTTTCAGATTAAATCCATTCCCCTTTGTCCTACCACTACATGTCCTTGTCAAAAGTCTCCCTCCAGCTTTCTTGTCTGCCCCTTTTTGCACTGAAATCTGCTCTAATGTCTCCCTGGAGCCTTTTCCAGATTGAACAAGCTGAGCTCTATCAGCCTGCCTCCATAGGAGAGGTGCTCCAGCCCTTCGATCATCCTCATGGCCCCCCTCTGGACTCATGCCAAAGGTCCACATCCTTCTTATATCAGGGTCCGCAGAGCTGAAAGTAGTACTGCAGGTGTAGTCTCACAAGAGTAGAATGCAGGGGCAGAGTCCCCCCGCATAACCTGCTGGCCACATATCTTTTGATGCAACCCTTCATACAGTTGGTTTTTTCGGCTGCAGGTGTACACTGCTAGCTCACGTTGAGATTTTCATCAACTAACACCGCCAAATCCTTCTCCTCAGGGATGCTGTCATTTCAGTCTCGCCAGCCTGTACTTGTGCTTGGTATTGTGCTGACTCATACGCAGGACCTTGCACTTGGCCTTGTTAAACTTCATAAGGTTCACATTGGCCCACCTCTCCAGCATGTCCAGGTGCCTCTGGGTGGCATCCCTTCCCTCCAGTGTGTTGACTGCACCACTCAACTGAATGTCATTGGCAAACTTGCTGAGGGTGCACTCAATCCCACTGTCCATGTCACCAGCAAAGATGTTGAACATTGCTGGTTCCAATCCACGGTACTTCTATAAAGTACATGTTTATCAGTAAATAAAGCAGACCTTTTTTGTGGTCTTGAGGGCAACTTGCCCTGGTATGGCTTCTGTCTGTGGGGCTACATGCATGTCTGTACCTTCTTTTCCTCACCATCCATACTGCACATGAGAAGCATGCTCTGTGACCGTGTCCTTGTGTTGTCAGGGTGACAAGAGCCATAATGGGGTTAGGCAGCATGGTAACAAGAGGTATCATGAGGCAATGCTCCTAGGCTGGTTCTCTAGTATAGACATAGCTCATGCTCCAGAGTAATTTATTCAGTGACACCCCCCTTCTGCTACTCCTGTGTTCACAACTGGATCTTCTGTCCAGACCTGAAGGAACTTGACTTTCAGCTCTGTGCCTGGAAGAGCTTTTCAGGCAGCTGTGGCTTGAGAAAATAGCCCTTATGTCAGGGTGTATTGGAAGAAGTTGTAAAGGATTCCAACCTCATTTTTGGCTATATGTAGCAAAAGGATGATTTGTCACTTGAGGTCTTTGCACGTTTGACTTTACCAGTTGTACAGAGGGGGTCACCTTTCCCTCTTTAAGATACTTGCCAAGGACTTGCAAAGGTTTCCTGACCTGACTCAGTAGAGCTGAGCACAACTTGCTACATAAATTAATAAAATAATTATCTCCTTAATTGACTCACTTTTCAGAAGCCTGCACTTCCATATTTTCTTCTCTACCACCTGTGCTTATTAAATTCATTGCTGATTGAGAAAGAAATTGCTTAATTTCACCAAGATTCTGCCTGAATCCTGGAAGTATTGAAGCTGTAAATTATCTGGTCCAGGCTGCTGTGAAGTTATAATTGCATTTTAAGTGCTGACTGGATTACCACAGAGATGTCTTCCGTTAGGCATTAACACCTTCCTCAGGTGGTAAGGTCATAATGCAGCATTTCTTATTGCTTTCCTCTGTCATTGTCGCTGTTCTTAGATCCTGTGTGTTTGAATTTTCAGTGATGTGGGCAAATAAATTTACTGGCGTACCCATTTTTAAATCTTGTAATGACGTACAATAAGTGTGGGATTCTTTTGAAAACATATACACTGTTTGATGTTAATTTTTTTCTTCCCGAGACACATGAAGGAAGAATGTATAAACACTGTGGGTTTATACATGCCCCTCCATGTTTTGTGGTGTTCAGACATAACTACGAATCTTGCATGGTAGACCCCATTTCCAGTGGCTCCACAGATATCTGCTGGAGAATCTGGGGGTAAGTATTATAGTGTTTGTACATCAGGAGGAATATGTAGCCATGGTAACCTAGGACCTAGTTGCAAAGCCTTGAAGCAGGTGCCTTGTTAAGAATATGGTGGCTTCTTAGGACCATGGAAACTGAGCTAGATAACCAGGGTTAAGTCTGTTTTGAGCACATCTATAAATCGCAATCACATCTTGAGATTGCAATGGGGCATCTACCATCGAATAACTGTCCTAAACAGTGTTTATTGTAAGTGTTTTTTAAAAGGCTAAATCAAATTCATTCAAATTGGCACATGTTAATTTTGGGGTGGTCAAAAAGCTAGCAATTCTGGTACCATTAGCAGCCACCTCATAAGGACTATTAGAGGATAGGTGTCATCTTGGAGAAGAGGGAAAGGGTAAATGTGAGGCCTAATTTTTAAAATGGTTAAAGAAAACTGAAGGGAAATAGAAGTAGAGGATCTGGAAAAGAGCCAACAGACGCTAGAAACATAACTAATCATCAATATGATGCTCTTGCATGGGAGAGATACCATTCTGAAGCTTCTAAACAGGACAGTTGTGTACAAGGTAATGTTCCTCTAGGTGATGTTGAGGCATCGCTGAGCTCTTGTTTAGTCTCGAAATGTCCAGGAAGAATGTGTTGGAGATTCAGAGGTAGTAAAACTAAAGCTTTCAGAAATATGCTCTTCTTGTGGTTTAAACACAGCCAGTAACTCAGTGTCACACAGCTGCTCAATCATTCCCCTCTTCCTTTTCCCTCTGGATGGGATGGGGAAGAGTATCAAAAGAATGTAAATCCCAGAGATTGAGATAAGAACAGTCAAAAACTAAAGGACAGTATACTACTACTACTGCTAATGATAAAGAAAATAATAAGGGGAGAGAATACAAAACTAAAAGGGGAAAGACAAAAAACCAATAAACAGCAGTGATGCACAATACAATTGCTCACCACGCACTGACTGATATCCAGCCTGATCCGAGCAGTGATCTGGACCTTCTGGGTGACTCCTCAATTTATATACTGGGCATGACGTGCTGTGTTATGGAATACCAATTTGGCTAGTTTGGGTCAGGTCTCCTGTCCCTGCTTCCTTCTGGCTTCTTGTGCCTTTCCTCACTGGCAGAGCATGAGACTGAAAGGTCTTTCATCAGGGTAAGTGCTACTGAGCAACTACTAAAACATCAGGGTGTTATCAGCATTGTTCGAAGACTGAAGTCAAAGCACAGCACTGCACCAGCTATTAGGAAGAAAGTTAACTCTATCCCAGCTGAAACCAGGACAGCCCTTCAAAGGAAGTATGCAGGACTTGTTCTGTGTTTAAAAAAGTAACTGAAGTTGGGGCATAGTATTTCAAGTCTGCTACAAAAATGGTAATAATCCATTGGCTGTTAACATTGCAAGAACAAGACATCCTGAATGGCAAGAGTTTGCCTTGAACAATAGGGACTATTTTTTCAACTGTGAATTTAGCTATACTGCTAAATATAATGTTCTTAAAATTGCTATTAAAAAAAAATCCTTATGGTAGACCACATCTGTCAGGTTGTGTTCTATAAATAGTCTTGTCTTATTTGTGGAGTTTTTTTCCTTTGACTATCTCCCCAAGAGCCAATGGGAAGACATGCTTGAAAATCCCCCAAATTGCATGCTGAGGTGCTGATCTGTGAAAGCCCCATACAAGATAATAGGATTTAAATAACTAAAATACCCCTGAGAAGTATGGGTATGAGGCCTTTAAAACGTTGACTCAATAGCCCTGAGAAGTATGGGTATGAGGTTTTAAAACGATGACTGAATAGCCCTGGATCAGAGCATAAATTGTCCCTATATTTTGTGAAACTGTAATCCATAGAATATTGAATATCTCCATGAGCTGCTCCAGCCCCTTTAGATTCACCTTTGCTTCCTCAAGCACTTCTGCAGCACAAACTATGCTGTCTTCATCCCTGGGAGTTTGCAGCATGGCTCACCTGCTTTGTTTAGAAACGTGCACATCCTTCATTAAAGTCATTTGTGCTGGTAGCCTCTGTGCTCTTGGTGATTAACCAGTCTTATGTGTACCTGAGTCAGCCTCAACTCCTGATTGTTTCTCTCAGATACTTTTAAGGGAAAAGGGCTGAAACATGAAAGGTGTAAACTGTGAATTCTGTCTTCAGAAAGTCAAAGGGGCACATGCTTCTGCGGCATTCACTGGCAGGAAAATTAAGCAAGCAAGCAAGCAAGCAAAATCAATTACCCATGTGATAGCTGCTCCTTGGGTTCAAGGGTAAGTTGACAACTTTCTAAAATTAAAACAAATTAAATGCATGCAGCCTAAATCTGATGGAAGAATAGGTTGCAGGCTACACACATATACCAAGGACTTGTAATTTATTTGGTTTACTTAACCTAAGGAATATAAAGAAGGAATCTTCCATAAACCATGGAATCTCATTCCAATGATGCTAGTTTTACAGAAACCCAGTGCTGCTTATATATATCATTTTGAGATATTTAAATCTTAGGATACTTTTCAATTCCATTGCAAGTTTTGAAAAATATAACCATAAGGCCTTCTCCCTCAAGCCCTGCAATGATAGTCTTGGATTTCCTTTATTGCTACTTTCTTTCTTGGGGATGTTAGCATATGGAATTAATTTCTGTCTTGTTGTTCCGGCTTTGTTACTGAGTGAAAATCTCTCTCATTTGCCTGGCTAGGTTTTGTTCTTCAAGATCCTAAGAGACCAGCTTCTTAGGAGAGCATGAAAGTGAGATTTTAATTATGTCCTTTAAATTGTACCTGGCAATTAATGCCCCTTTAACGCCTAAAGAAATATCATGTTCTTGGAGTCTTTAGACTGCATCAGGCAAATTGCTGCAGTAACATCAAGCCGTTTGAAAAGGTTCAGCTCTCTATCCAGACAACAATTAGTGAAGTGCTAGAAACTACAGACATACCACTATTTGCAGTCCACTTGTTATCACTAATTCTACAACTATGTCTAGGATGGTGGTGCTAACTAAGGGGCATTTAGAGGAAACCAGTGAGTTGAGTAGGGTGGTATGGTTAGGACCCCTGTGCTCAGGCTCTGCTTGCTTTCCTCCCAAAGTTGAAGCAACAATAAATGAAGTAGATGCTGTGTATAGTCCTTCTTAGTGAATCACAGGCTGCTAGGAACAACTTGGAAGAAAAATAACCAACCAGAAATAAGTGGATTACAGGCCAAGTTCAATAATCCTGTGAGTATAAAGGGGCTGAGTGACTGTCACAGGGCTAATACTACAAGAGAAGTTACTACTCTGCTCTTGCAGTCCTCTCAGTCAGTTCACTTTCATGCTAAACTCTGCTTGTACCTTGGTCTGGAAAGGAGCAGACCACCTTTCTGAGGTGATGTGTTAGAGCTTTTAATGCATAAATTAGAAGTTACGTGTGCTGCAAAAAAACACAGTGGGAGAACTAGTTTCTCTTTTTGAAGTGAGACAAATGGATTGGCTAAATGGTGGCACCTCACTTTTGTGGTGGAAAGTCATCTAATTACTGCTGTAGCCCGGAATTTCTGCTTCTCTCAACATTTCTTTAGATACTACAATCCCCACCTTTGTGTGCTCATTCAGTTCTGCCTATGGACCATTTTCTTGGCCCCTTGAACCTGAAGAAAAGGTCATAAGGCTAATGTGACAGGAGTCTGGAAGCTTGCAGCGCTGCCCTGGTTTAGACAAGCAAAGGCTCTCTTGACTGGATATGTAAGAGAAGGAATGAGAAGCTTTGGGAGTTCAGAGTGGGACTTAGAAAAAAGTTAATATTAATTTGGGATTTTGCAAGTGAAAGACTGAATCCCTCTCTAAAAGAAGTACTGCTGTTTGTCATATAATTACATAGATGTAGGTAGATCCATACAAGCCTATATGAGGATGCTCTGACGGGAAATTGTTGGCTTAAGTGTGTATACACATGCGCAGCTGTTAAACTGCTATAGTATATCAATTTAAATTCATACCTTGGATTCAACAGAGCACATTAGGTCTTGCACGTTTTAGGGAGCTTATAAGGAAGCCTCATAATTGTCAATAGTAGTCAACAGTATCAGTTATAATCATCTTGTTCTGGTAAGCAGTAGTGTATACAGAAATGCTAAAGTACAGCTATCAGGAAGCCTCCATGTTAGAAACTTTTGTGAAAGGCTTTGTGCATCCTCAGACTTATACTCTGTAAACTGAGGAGGATTTTGAAAGGAGAAGCATTTTTATAGGTGACCAAGCATTTCAAGTAATAGTGAAAAACACTCAGATGAAAATATGTAACCTAAAGGTAAAGGCTGTTAAACAACTGCTGAGGATCTGAACTTGATTGTTAAACAAGGTATGTGAACCTCTGTGCTCTGGGACATAAGCTATCTTAAACTGACTAAAGGAGAGAAAAGACCTCAGTAGCTGAGCATCAAGTGGCAGCCAGGCATGGACTTTATTGAACCTTTCTATGAAGTATTTACAGACTGGGACTTGCTTCCTATGCAGGTCTAGATGGACCACTTCCCTGCTGCATGCTGGACATTTAATTATCTCTGTGTGGAACTTCTAACAGCATGCATATCTGAATTTTATTGCATTCAACATCTTCCAGTCTATGTAAAGATTGATTGTTTTCCAAATAAGCCTGGGCTTGCTGCTCATTCTGATTTACCATTATAAACTTAATCTTTTGATGCTCTTACTAAACAGACACTGTAGGAGGCAACTGGTGAATATTTTAAAGGGAATCACTGCAGGATTCCAGGCTATCATCATTAATTCTTTGGTAGATGATTGTGCCACTCTCTCTCCTCCCCCTCCCTCTCCCCCCCATCACAACCTCATAACAAAAGTTACTTAAAATCAAACTAACACCCCATACCCAAAAGTCATATTGTCAGTTGCTGAGAATTTTGAATATTTGGTGTCTTTTAAATTTTCCAGTGTAAAAATTTCAGTGTTTCTTTCTGCATGAGGAAAACCATGTATTATGCATGTTTATCACAGTAGCACCTTTAACAGCATGGTGACTCAAGTATTATTTGATGGCTAATGTGGAGGTATCTATTTAGGTGAATTTATAGCCCTAGAATATTTGAACATGCCATTAAGGTGCATCCATATGCTTACAAATGTAAAAAGGCCAGGCAGGCTTTTTGCCATGTTCACAAATTCCTCTGGCTACCACAGTGTGTCAAGAATGTGCAAGACAGTATAGGAAATGCAGTTACGCTTTTTGCTTCTGTGGCACATCCTATTATATTTGTGAAAAATGTTGGCAGGTTTCCATGGTTAGGGAGATGTTCATGACCACTGTCTAGCCTGCTTCTATTTCTATGGATGTTACCATGGGCAGTGATGGAAGGAAATTCATATTTAACGGAGAACAATCATGGAGAAAAGGCAGGAGGCAGAAAGTGAGGGACAGTGATAATTGTGTTAGGCATCAGGACAGTCTTGTAACTGTGGAAGAGCTGTGAAGCTGTAATGGTGTTGCATGGTGCAGAAATATTCAATGTATATACGCTGCAATTATGAAAGGCAGAGTGAAATAATAGTCCCACCCCAAGAGCAAATCTGTCTGTCATCCTAATCATCTGGGAGCTCTGACTCTTAAGCTCACAGTGCTATAATTAAAAAAACAGAACTCCGTAGACAATACAGCATGTGTGTGTACATAATTCACTCCTTTAGGAGCAGGATGCACATATGAAAACACAAATAAAATATTTAATAATTAAATATAAATAATATAAAATTACACTTGTGTGCCACATGGAGCATGTCATCTTGCAAGTACTATAGCCCCCAGACACCTTCACTGATGTGAGCAGCTGTTTTGACCTCATCTCTGCCAGCACGATTGAGGGAGACTGAAAAAGCCCCAAAATGTTCCCATTCTCCCTCCCCTCTCCCCAGGAAAAGTAACCCATGAAAAACATCAAGCTTCTTGTGGGTTCCTTTGATCCTGGTGCTGCTGTGCAGTGTTGATTTCCCATTCTACATAGTTCTCCTAGTATTTGAGATACAGGATGCAGAAACCTTATATCCATGGACCTTGGCAATTCTCATAGGCACAAGCAATTCTCATGTGAGTTGGCGTATTGAAAGTATCAAGGCCACAGTCTAGGATTTCTGGTGAGCTCATTTTCAAGGGTAGAAGTTCATGTTAACAAGTTTCAGTTCCGAACTGCCCCTGTCTTTCATAGCCAGCATCTCTTCTGCCCTCAGCTTTTCCACTGATGTCATCTTTATTTCCTAACTCAAAAGCAGACCAACCTTTTGTGATGTGCCAGGAATGAGAGTATGCCCTTCTGAATACTTCTGATTTGAGTTGCTGTAAACAATGTGAGCTATCCAGCGGATAGATACAATTTGTTTTATTACTTTCTTGTTTCTGTGCTTCCCTTTTTAGGGAAGAAGCAGCACTGGAAACTTGAGGTTTTAATGTGAAATCTTGGAACAGCATTTGCACTCCTCAGTGCAGCATCTTTTTATTTTTTTCTCTCTGAACAAGAAGTATTTGTGACGTACTGCCCTTCTGACTAAAATTTCCAATAACAGGAGCTAGTCAGTATGGACCAGTGCAGTGCTCTCCTGCTGAAATCAAGTCAGTACTTCCTTTGATGGCTTTTTCTCGAATTTGTTTTGGGGAAATGGAGGAGAGAAAATTGCTTTCTAGTTGGAACTTTCTAGTTGCCACTATGGTGGCATTTTAATAGGCCAAAGGAAACAAAAATACTCATGTCTACTTTTCTTGTCTGGGTTTTTGCGAGAAAGAAGATCTAGTGCTTCTTTCTGTTAAACATGTAAGCATAGTTCTGTCTGTACATTGAGGGAAAATAAGGCATTTTTGCTATGTTTCTGTCTAAGGACAATTGGGGGAAGTAAACAGTTTTGCCGTGAGAGGTATCAAGTACCCCTGTAGCAAGCTCCATACTTGCTGGTGTAAGATGGGGTAGGTGCTCTCAAGATTATTTTCAGGAGTACTGTAGACTTCTCATGTGAAATGTTTCTCTTTGGTTTCCTGCTTTTACTTCACATTTACTTGCTTTGTCACTACTTGTTTTTCCTATTATATTTGCTCATCATCCCACGTATAAAAATGACTCTTGAGATCAAGTCGCAGTCCTCAATGGCCATAAGAACATGTAGAAAGAGAAAAGAACCCAGGCGTGTCTGAGTGCACGAGCGAGGAGTGAGAAAGTGACTTTTTTATGATTCCTTTTCAGACCAAAACACTCTCATATCAGCCACTCAGTAAGAGCTGGGACCCTAAATCTTTTTCTTCACACTGGGAAACCAGCAGATGAAGGATGGAGGCCCAGTGCTCCATGTGCCCTGAGAGTTCATGACTCCTCAATCTCTGTGACACTTGCTCAGATTAGCCTTTGCCACAGTAGAAATGATGCTAAGGAAGGGGCATGTGATGGGGCAAGAAAATAAAAGAGAAACTGAAGGGTGACAAAACACTGGGGAATGGAAAGAACTGGAGTTTGCATTGGACAGGTTACTTCTGACCATAGCAAAGGGAAGAGATTAGTCCTGGTGTTTTGCAAATTATTATAGGAAGAAATATCAGTAAACCTCTAATGTATTTTATATACAGTTTCAAAAGAAGTAGGTTGCCTGGCAAGGGCCTTTTCCATCCTTCCAGCTCCCACAAGGACAGTTTCCTCCCTGTGGGGTGAGGCTCTGCCTCTTGCCATAATGGAAGGACTTGCTAGGATGATTTTGGGGTAGGAAAAGTTTTTTTATATAAGCATGTTTCTTCTTATTCATCTTTCAGAAACACTTTTAATAGTAAGGGACTCTGACAAGAAGGAATTAAAGGACCTTCTTAAATGATATGGTTTTAAGCTAATGCAGCTTCCACTTGGTTTGACCATCAAGTTGTGCCATGCCCTAGAGTCTCTCTTCTGTTGGGTAGGACCAAAGCACTTCTGCAATATATACTGGCTCTTTTCTTATCACATGGCAGAGTAGTGGGAACCTGTGTTTTCCCAGCATCCAGAGGCCATGGTGAATGTTCCTGAGCAATTACCCAGAGTCTATACAGACTTTCTGATTCCTTTCTTCCCCATCCAGGCAAAATTGTAGAGGTTTAAAAACTGCTTCCAAAACTTAACCCAGAGCACAGCTTCTTCAAAAGTCCTTTTTGGTCTTTGTTTATTTATGTATTTAAATGAAGCTTAAGCTTTAACATGAGGTAGGACTCAATGATACAAGAAATAGTTTTCAGACCTGTTTTGCTAGAGACAGTAAATATCTTATGTTTTGGGTTTGTTCGTTTTTTTTCTTGGTTTGTTGTTATGAAGGACAAATGTGCTGGAATGTTACTGAATCTTTGCATTGTATTTGGCTAATGAAATGTCTCTTGGTATTGTAATCTAGTTAAGCACAACTCGAAACCTATATTCTGAATTATTATTTATTTTTTTTCTATTTGGATTTATAATGACCGCAGTTGTAACTAGCAATGAATCACACATGTGGTCTCCCTTTAGGTATGAGATGTCATCACTTTCAACATCACATTGAACTGTACTTACAAAATATGATGTCTGTGCCTCTAGGAGAGATGGTAAATGCTTAGCAAATGTGTGGAGGGATTCTTTGGTAGTGGAAATACAAGCAAATATGTTTTCTTTTTTGTTTTGTTTTGTCTTCTCTTAACTGATTATGTAATAGTAAAGCCATATGTTATCCATTTTCTGCCTCTTTTGAACTAATTAGAGCATGACAGTGTTTCCTGGCTAACAAGACAAACACATTTAGGCTCATATGTGGAAAGGTTTCCATCAGTGTACAGATTTTTACACAGCAGCAAAAGCAGTTTGCTGCAGTGTAATCAATAGAAGAAACTTGCATTAAGATCAGCAGTTATGCAGGGTGATAAACAGACCTAAATGAACATTAGAGGTTTTCTAAACACAGGCCTGCAAATGGTCATAAATAATGGTGGTGCATTTCTTTTACTAGAATATTTTTTAATTATTATTTTAATGAGAAATCTTAATGTGTGTGTCACTACTACTTCATGTCCAGGATCTTCTAAATAAAGATGCTCCTCAGAGTAATCCTGATCTATAAACATACTTAAGACCTAATGGTTCAGAATATGGATTAAAGGGCTTACAGTATTAATTCTTTTGCTACCTTCCTCTCCAGCAGCCATCTTGAGCTTGTTGGGAAGGGGCAATGTGTTCTTCTCATGTCATAATCTGAGGTCAGGCTCAGCAGCCCTACAGCTAGCAGCATGGGGCTGCTCTGAATTGTGACAGATTAATGCTATTTGGTTTGCAAAGGCCACACTGCAGAAACTGCTTCATGTTACGCTTAAGGGAGGTAGTGACATGTGCTGTGTTTTCACTGGGAAAACCTGTGGTGTATACCCCTTCTGCCCAGGGAAAATAATTTTTGTTTCTTTCAAATTGGCAAAATTTTATTTATAAAATGCCTCTGTGGGAGGCAATGCACTACTGCTTTCTGGTTTGTGGGCCAAGAGAGGTGCTAAGTTTCAGTCCCAAAGCACACTGTTGCATGTCCATCAGTCTATACCTGTGTTGAGAAATGTGTTTTCTGAACTTCCTGTCCTTTTCTGGCTCAAAGTGTGACTAGAGCTGTGAAGACAGGCAACTTGAACAACAAAACAGGAATACTAAAGGATTTATTTTCTGTGACAATTTTTCAAGTTATCATTATTTATTCTAGTTAATTTACGTTATTATCTACTCTTGGTTGCATGTGTTTGTGCTGCTCCTGGCAGAGTTTGTACACAAGGAAAGCTTAGCAGAGTTTAACCCTTGTAGCAAAGGGTTTGAAGGGCCAGAGAGAGGTGGAAAAGAGGAATGCAGAAGTGACTGCAGAGCTAACAAACATTTGCAAAACGAGGCACTTTGCCTGTAAATGCTGTTTGTGGTACCATTGCCCTGGACTTAAAATGACCACAGTGGAAGTAAACCCCTGAGTAAACAGGTATGGTGATCATGGGGTCTCTGGGGCTGAGTCTGCATGGTACTGTGAGATACTGTCACCTCTGCAAGATATGTGCTGTTGTGACACTGCTGTGCTTGGTGTGCTGTTGTGGTTGTGATGCGCCGACCCTAAGGAATTTGTGTGAGTGACACTGGGTATTGGTGCTGGGAAGTGGATGTCTGTACTATGTTGGAACACATAGTGTGCATGTATATTCATGCTGTCATCCTGATTTCATCGTGATAGTGTTACCTTCTGTGTCTGTCATGCTGCATGTTTGTGTTGTTGCTTTAAATACATGATGTTTCTGTCCTTTTCTGTTTTTTTGCTTTGGTGGTTAATCCCTCACCTTGGATGGTTGTTGCTGGCATGTGTGTGTGTGTGGTGGCAGGGAGTTGTCTGCCTCAGTGCAAAGATGAGATTAAATAGGTGACAAAGTGCATTACAGCCACAGAGAGCAGGACTTTACAGATACACATGTTTTTATGGAATGAGGAGTCTCTCTAAGGTTGTCTTATACTTGAGGAGTGAGCCTCATGCACAAGTTGTCTGAATGTTAGTCAATTTCTTGAGCTTTGGTAGTAGAAGAACTTTAGCTCTTTGCCTCTGTATGGTAAGAGAAATCCAAATACAAAACAGAAAAGGAAGCTTACAGTGTCAGACAAAGCAGTAGGGCATGAAGCTCATGGCTTGCCAGGAGATGCTATAACTTGCAACAGAATGTATACAGGAGAGTGCTCAAAGCATTCCTTTATAATATAAAGGTATAAGACAAAGGTTGTCAGCACAACTTCCTCTTCACTGCTGTTGGAGGCAAAGGTTTGAACCTCATACTGATCTTTCCTTGCAGTAGTTCATTGGATGGATTGTTTTATTTCAGGATTCCTCTCCCCCGCAAAAAAAAAAATCCAAACCCTCACCTCAGAAACATAAAGGAAACAAACAAAAAGCCCAAACTAAACCAACAAAAAAATGGTGCTGGTGGGGAGCATCATTGCTCATTCCTTCCAAAGGAGGAGCATAATAATCCATGCTGTGGCAGAGGAACATTCTGCCATTTCTGTGCTAACAGGCTACGCAGCTACCAGGGAGCTGAGTGACACTTCTGATTTTATACCTAAAATATTTCAGGACACATTGTTGTGCTCTAGAGTAATAACCACATCTTAACGCTTCTTTGCCTTATGACACCCCCTTAGCCAAAGCAGCGCTTCAGCTATCTCTGTTTTTACGGAGAGTCAGGCAGTACCCCTGCTTGCCTCATCCAATTTGGGATGATAGCTTTTGGCATCTGTCTTTCAAAAAAGGCTGGGCTGTCTTCATATAGTCTGTTATTATTTTCCCTCTCGTCTTGTGTTCTTCAGTGTGTATCACTATTTCAGATGTCTCCTTTCCAACTTCTACTTAGCTGTTCTTTTCAGCTACCCTCTTGACATGTTAAAAAGGAGTAAACCCATCTATATTACAGAAAGAAAAGTTAAATTTAATATTACAGGCACATCTGCTTATACGAGCCTTGTCTCCTGGTCTGCCTCATCTGTGACCACCAAGCACCATTGTATGACACGGCTTCTTAGGACAGCCCCTACCTGTGTTCTGTAAAAGCTCTGGTTAGAAAAAGAATAATCTATGGAGGAGAAGTGTGCAAAGTGCTCCTGTGGGATGGCCACTTGGGGCTGTGTTTCTAAAGGTGCTGACAAGAGTTTCTTTATGGAGCTTGAAAATGTGTCATGGGGGCTATTGGCTGGCTAATGACCTCTTCACCTGACAGCAGTGAAAATGCCTGGGCTTTGTGGTGCCATTTGGGTCAGATGTGTCAGATGAAAATATGCTCAGTGAGGGTGTCTGTGTCCCCTTCTGCTGGAAGAAATGGAAAGCAGATTCCACAGAGGTCTCATCCTTCCTGGCACCCCTTGGGAGATTAGGATTGTCAAATTGAACAGAAGACTTATAAACTAGTGGAGAGTACAGTTAATTGGGAAGATTTATAGGCTTGTTAGAAGGAATGTTTCTTAATTTAAAATGTCAGTGTATTCCCTGAAGGGAGACATCACTTCTTGTTGAAGCTGCTTAATTGGAGTGGTCTAATTTTCAGTGTTGGAAGTAATAGTAATAATAATAATAAAAAAAATCCTTCAGCTTCAACTGAGAAGAGAGCTATTTGAATTTCACCAGCTGTAAAAGTGTCAGGAACACTGGTTTTTTCTTTCTTTTGTAAGGCCACAGAGGAGATCAAAAGGTAAGCAGCAGCACTGGGCAATAGTGGGAAGGTATTTTCTTCAAATCTTTTGCCTATAGCCGACTTAGAAATGTCCTAACTTTTCCTTCCCCTCCTCCCATTGATGTAAACTGTGAAATGGTCTCATATTGAAGTAGCTTCAAATATGTATAATTTGATAGGCTGCAGTTCTAATGCTCACAAGCTGAGTAAAATTTAGATATCTTTCTTGAACTGGAATTATGCGCTTGCATGGAGAACAATCAATAAGATTATTCAGTTATTTTTTTATTGCTTTGAAATATCACCAAGGGTCAATATCTGCAACCAGGTCATGCCAATGGAAGTATTCTATATGTGACTTTAGTGTCCTGTATCATGGCATAATGGAATATTGTCCCACATTTCTTCTAATAAGCTTGCTGAATCCTTAGTTTTCTGTTACTGTAGGTCCTTGTTCCTATCTGCTATATTAGAATCATAGAATCATAGAATAGTTAGGGTTGGAAAGGACCTTAAGATCATCCAGTTCCAACCCCCCTGCCATG
>JAOEHY010019073.1:6579-20165 GCA_025447955.1 Psilopsiagon aurifrons
AGAAAGTTGGGGCTGTTCATCCTGGAGAAGAGAAGGCTGCGTGGAGACCTCATAGCAGCCTTCCAGTATCTGAAAGGGGCCTACAGGGATGCTGGAGAGGGACTCTTCATTAGGGACTGTAGTGACAAGACAAGGGGTAACGGGATCAAAATTAAACAGGGCAATTTCTTGTTGGATATAAGGAAGAATTTCTTTACTGTGAGGGTGGTGAGGCACTGGAATGGGTTGCCCCAAAAAGTCGTAAATGCTTCATCCCTAGCAGTTGGATAGGGTCTTGTGTGGCATGGTCTAGTGTGAGGTGCCCCTGTGCATGCAAGCAGCTGGAACTAGATAACCTTAAGATTCTTTTCCAACCTTAAATATTATGTGATTCTATGATTCTATGATTATAAAACAAGACAATTTCAAAAGTTTGAAGCTAACAGTCAAAACACATGGTCAGAGAGAAAAGTAAAAATAGCTCTACCCTTAAAGCAATGTGGAAATGAGTACGTTTATTGACAGCAAGAATTACTCTCATAACAAACAAGTGTGGAAAATAAAAAATACTCTGAAAACTGCATCCTTAAAAAAAAAAAAAAAATTACAACACAAACAAAACCACAAACCCACACAAAAAATCCCGAAAGAAAAAACAATGAAAAACAAATTCTTTTCTCTGATTTTGTAAAAGCCATGAATCAACTTGGCTGTTATACTGAATTGAAGATCAAAATACCAATACTTTCCAAAATATCTGACTATCGTAACAAGGAACCTATCACTGATATTTTCCCAACTCCCGTCCTCAAAAGAGAAGCAAATGTCAATACTTTCAATAGATGAAGGGGTATCAGCTTGATAGCACGGCTGTTGACTTTGGACTTCTTTTGGCATAATTTTTTTCAGGACAACTGGTCTTATACACCATGAAGAATACCACACTTTATACAAGTAGACTTTCTAAAGATGCCATTTAAATGTAACTTCAACTGACATAATTCCACAGATTTCCTAATTTAGTACACAAGACATTCTGCTTTATGGTTAAAAAACAAAAAACAAAACAAGCAACCAAACAAAACCAAAAAACAACAAGATAACAAAAAACCAAACCACTAAACAAGAAAACCTCTAACAACAACACAACAAAAAAGTGCACACAGATTGTCCAACCAGGACAATATGAACCACCATACTGTAATTTGTGTAATGATTAGCATAACAACTATTGCTGGAGCATTCACGCACTTCAGAGGCAGGTTCTATTACTGTTGCTGTAGAAAAAACTATGCTAAGTTACAATAAAAGAAGTATTTCCAAATTTCCAAGCCCTTTTCCAGTGAAGCTCTGTTAGTATACAACAGTTACCAAGCTTAGATGAGGTCTCCAATTCCACAATAAAGTTAATATTAAGCATAAGTAGCTTTCAGCAGGAAGCAACAAAACTTCAGTTCCAGTCTCTTTCTGTCCTCACCCCACAACATAACTTTTTGTCACACTGTACCATGTCATGACAAAAAAATAACACAACAAAAGCAACCACCATGCACAAAAAAAAAAAAACACCAAAAGTTCACAGAATTTTGTCTGTTTTTTTTTTAAAAAAAAAAAAAATCTCTCCATAAAAGGATGAATCAAACAGAAAGAATTAGCATAAACCTAGCTGCAATTACAAATTCAGAGTCAGTCCTTACTCAGCATAAGAATTAACTAGACACAGTGAAGACTACTTCCAAGTAAATGAAAAGGGGTAAAATATAAACAACTAAGAGGAAGAGCACACTGTGTTGTCCTGAACTTTACTAGGCAACTTCAAATAAAGATCCTTGATGCTCACTGCTTCTATTTATTTCTATACGAAACAAAATCCTAAGTATGCAACAGGTTCACCAGGCACTTACTGCAGACTTATCTACACATAAGCATCACCTCTTACAAATTACACTTCCCCTAGAGGGATGTTTTAACAGCATTTCAGAATGCTTACCAATTAGAATGGAACCAACAATCCTAAAGAAGTCTCATTACAGAACCACCACCTTGGAACTGCTGATACTAATATTTTCCAGAGGTGAACCAAAGCTGGAGAACAAAACATGTTTACCTCATATTAAAGATTATTTAGTGCCAATTTTGCCTATAATAAAAAAAGAACAAAATATGAAAGGAATATTAATATCTTGGGTATCAACTCCCCTGTCTCACTCAGGTTAAATATCCTATTCACTACATAACTGGTTACTCATTTGTACAGAATGCAACATCAGCTGCTGCATATTTAGCACCACAAAGTTCTGTTTTGTAGTGAAAAGCAGTTCAAGCAATTTTTCTGAACTGGTTCATTTCCTTTAAAACAGGTCTTGCTACATTAACAGTAATTCCTACAACTCTGTTTACAATAATGTTGTTCTTATTATGGAACTTAAAAGCTTCTACGGATATCTTCTGATCCATCAGCAGTACTATCTGCTTCATTTTCAATAACAGAACAGCACAGCTTTAGAAGCCAATATTACCTAAAGCTAGAAGTGTCTGTAATACAGGATTAAAGCAACAACTTTTGTTGAGAGCACAGCTTGTTTCCTCAGTGCAAGACAAACAGAGGCCAACTTCCACCTCTGCTAAAAACAACCAGATTTTTTACTTAACAGAAAAGCATCTTCTACAGCACACAGCAACTTAACTTCATTACTAATAAAAAAAAGCCTAATTAATAATTGATTTATACATGTGCTCTAACTGGTTTGTGGTCTTTACACCAGAAAGAAAGCAAGATGGACAAACACCTAATGCAGAAATACAGTCTCACATTCAGACCACGTGTCTCATTAAATTACACTAAGCAGAATCAGATCTTGACTTAACCAGGCAGTAAGCTAAAGTGTTAGTTCCTCCTAGACTACTTATAGGCAAGCACAAACAGAACACATTTTCATCTGAAGTTATGAGGATAATCCTTGCAGAAAGAAAAAAAAACCACAAGTAGCACACACTCTCAAATTTCATTAACATAAGAGTTAACCCATTAACCATCCATCTTAAGTTTTGTTAATGTATCAAGTGTCTATGGCTTTCCTTCCTCAGTCAAGACTCCCCCTACAAGATTCCTTTCCCAGCCTATCCCCAAGCAGAGCATGGTATTTCCCCAGGCATTGCAGGGCAGCTGCAAGATCCAGTAAAAAACACACCAGACTATGTAGGTGCACTGAAAGCAGTACGCATTTCCCCATAGAGAAGTCATAACATTTATTTACCCACTGAAGCTTGTTAGAAAGGTACATTCACCCACCACCTTCCCCAGACACACACTCCCTGTACAGCTTACTGAAGTCATGAGGCATTTATACCCTTTGGAAGTTCTAGCCGGAGTGTAATAACAAGGACAGGGTCAATACACAGTTACCAGATTCGTCACTTCTGCCCAAAGGGTCACCTTACCACAAACGTAAGGTTACAGTATGTCAATAACTCTAGGCAATTGCTCATGCACACACACTCCCTCCTCCTCGTCCTGCAAGGGTTATGGCCCTCTTTTTGGAGCTTTGGGTAGTGTACTCACAGGCAATCAGAGCACCAGTTCCTTTACACCAAGCCCACATCACAGTAAGCCCCTGGTGCACTGGCTGTCATGACGCTGTGCAAAATGAAATCCCACATGACTGCACCGTCCAATCTCAAGCACTGAACCCTGACACCACTTCCTCCCGTCAGCACCCAGACAGACGAAACCAGAAAAGCCAAACACGTTACACAAGGCACAGAGTACTTTTAACTATGGAAAGAGAAGTATCAGCCAATTATTCCAGTCTGCCAAGGAACTATTTATGTCACAGCTGATCTCTGCCCATTCCTGATATCCATATCTATTTTCACTGTAGCCCACAGTGGCTATATACTAAAAAGGTTTTTTTTTAATTTGCGGAGGCTGCTGCAATGTTTTTTGATATCTTCTTGAAACATCACTTTTTAATTACTTCTTCAGATCATAAAAAACAAAAAGACAAAAAAAAAACAAACAACAAACCAACATTACAAAGGGTGAGATTTCAATGTAAGAAAGATACAATTTAGGCCAATTTCTGCACCTATTAAAACATACATTCGCTAGGCTCCAGAACTTGCCTAGAACAGTATCAGAGACCAACTGGTAGTGTAAGGCACGATCTACAGATACAAACCACAAAACTCATACAAAGTTTACTTTCCCAGCATAAAACTGCATGTTCTACTGCCCCTACAGCACAGACCAAAGCTAAAACAAACACAAAACTTTGTATTTGACTTTAGACAAGGAGAAGAAGAGCATGCTTCAAGATCAACTGAGAAGGCAAACCCTGTAGGTTGGATTGCCACCAAATGATGTAACCTCAGCTTGAGGATCCTCCTGCCTGGGACCTGATTTGTGACACTGGCATGCCCATATACTTCTGTCTCCCAGTTTACAAAAAAAGTACAAAGTTGGGATAATTGCACTTACTCTGCATCTCCACTTCAAACATATCACTTAATAGATTCAAATGGAAGATAAAAATACCACCATTCAAACAAGCAAAATGGACTTCCAAACAGCCCTTTTTTTTTCACTTGAACCTCAACACTCCTTTGTTGTTCACTTATTGAGAAATATGTCCACTCTGAAACTGAAACACACAACTGTGCTATTCCTTTACTCAGTATAACTTGAATTTACACATTTAACATTTAGCAGAGGTTGCCAGCTCTCTGGCAAAGTGTCAAGACTAACCATTCCACCTTCTACAAGTACTGGTCATGAGCTACCTTGTATTTTCCACTGATAGAGGGAGCTATAGACATATGTATCTCTTTAATCCAAATTACATTAAAAGACACAGACACTTAGCTGCTGCTGAATCTCCCTTTCCTAAGGTTTTAAAGAGACTTTGCTTAAGCTCAGTAGAATGCAGCTTAACAGAAGCAGCTACTTCAGTGGTGTCAAGTAGCAGTACACAGGCAGATCTGTTTAACAGGATTCTTCAGAGTTGCACATGTTTTTCATACTAGGATTCTCCATCTGGACAAGGCACAGATTTAGATGTAGATTCTTTAATACTATGTTTAAGACACAGAGTCTTAGTTTAAAGTTCTTCCTCTAGTTCAAGTTGCACCCAAAATTAGCTAAACTGCTTTTTCTCCAAAGTTTTTCTCCTATGCTTTTCACACTTACCTTAAACAAGAACATAACCATAGAATCAGATAATTGTAGAATAGAATCCTTCTTATGCTGGGGGCCCCAGAGTTGAGCTCAGTATTCCAGGTAGTATCTCACATGACTGGAGTAAAGGGGAGAATCACTTTCCTCAACCTACTGGTCATACTTCTGATGCAGCCCAGCACATCAGGCTTTCTGGGCTACAAGTGCACGTTACTAGCTTTAGTTACATTGAGCTGCTCATGGATCAACAGCCCCAAGTCCTCCTCAGGGCTGCTCTGAATCCATTTTCCACCCAACCTCTATCTGTGCCTGGGATTGCCCCAACCCAGGTGTAGGACCTTGCATCTCATGCTGTTGAATTTCATGAGGTTTGCACTGCCCCACTTCTCAAGTGCCTCAAGGTCCCTCTGGATCCCATCTCTTCCCTCCAGCAACCAACTGCACCACACAGCTTGGTGGCAAGTGCAAACTTGCTGAGGGCACATCAGTCCCACTGTCCATGTCGCCAACAAAGATGTTGTACTGGTCCCAGTACTGACCCTTGACGAACACCTCTTATCTCTGGTCTCCTCTTGAACATTGAGCTGTGACAACTCTCCAAGTGCGATCATCCAGCTAATTCCCTATGCAGTGAGTGGCCCACCTATCGAATCCATGCCTCTCCAGTTTAGAGACAAGAATGCCATGTGGGACAGCGTCAAATACATTGCACAACCCCTAGTAGACGACACCAGTTGCTCCTCCCAAATCCACCAATGCCATCGCCCCATCTTATAAAGCCACCAGATTTCTTTAAGGCAGAAAAGCAAATTTTTAGCACTCCCACAAAAATTCTCACATTTTGGACCATCTAAGCAGACACCTGACTGCCTATGGTAAAAGGCTCTTAGACACGTCCAGGCCTTAACCAGAATACATATCAACAGCAGCGCACATCCACTCATGAAGGCTGATTCTCAGGTCTTTAGTTGAATGATTTTGCTCTCTTTTCAAAATGAGAGCAGTGAACCACCATTTCTGCTCTCTAAAGGGTAATACTGTTTCTGTTAATCCAGAAAAAACAGTATGTGCAAAAATCACTGCCCACCAGATGGATGTAGTCTCTAGGGCTGTATTTCTACCAGCAATGATGACCTTTTCTCCTCCACCTTCTGCGCTGGCACTACACAGAAAGCGAAAGCCTTATTACTTATTTGAAACTTTCCTTTTGGTTAGGTAAGCTTAGGAGAGTGACTAAAACCCATGAAGTTTAGAAGTTCTTCCAAGCATACTAACACCAAAAGGCCAACAAAGGAAAACCACACATTTGCAGAACCAAACGTGCTTCCACAAAGTCATTCTCACACAGATTCACTGGGATTACAAGAAGCAATATATGCCCCTTTAAGTTTTCATATGAAGTAGAACTGTCTTTCCATATAGTGGATGGCAAGCTTTTAGCCACAACTGCTGGTGCACCCATAAGGACAGTAACATCCAGTGCTCAAAGTAAAGGCTTCATCAAAAGATACTAGATGCTGCTTTCCAAAACAGAATAGCAGCAGTTAAGTGTACCAGGAAAAAACAAAACCTGAAGAATAAAAGCTGACTCTTCCTTTTTGTTTTACTCCTTTTCTATCTATATACAAAATAAATACCACTTTACCCCAGCCTCCACAAGGAAAAAAAAAAAACAACCCACAACAACAACAAAACACAAAACCACAGAAATGAGAAGATGAGAACTAGAGGCAAACAAACAGTAGAGGCAGACAAACAATTTCACAAACTCACTTCATAGGTACTTATGTCTCAGAGAAATGTATCTGTCATCTCTGCCTCCCTAAGAGGCATCTGGTGCTTTTCCCATATTCCCTGTATTTATTACCCCTCACTCTGAGGAGGAAGAGCATACTGATTAATCAAAGTCAACATCAAATAAGAAAGTTTAAGTGGAACACACCACATACACTTCCTTTTCCCCTGCAGGAAAGCAATAAAGCCTTAAGCCACACTGCTTCTCTTATCTACCCATCTTTCAAATTCAGCCACTACCAAGTGGCTCAAATGGATGCATGAAACAAGTTCCATGAAACCAAATAAGAAATATAAAAATGTCAACAATAAAAATGAGCCGTCTAAGAATAACACAGGTAACATAAAATTGGAATACACATCTTTACCTTAATAGATGGTCACAAGGAAAAATAACTCTCAAGAGGTACGCCCATGGGAAAACCAAAGATCTATCTTAAATAACTAACTTCAGAACCTTCGAAGCAGAAACTGCAATCTAATTTTATTTAATAAAGAAGAAATTATTAATCGTGCTTAGTTTGCCCACAGTGCAAACTTCTCATCTGTGCTACTGAATAGCTTGGTTCTCATCTCAGATGTGCTCCAGCAGTAGGAGAGGCCAAAACAGGAAAAGGAAAACCAGATGAGCTATATGCCAAAGCAGAAGCCTTCAGAATAAGCCCACAAAATTAGTTCAAATTTTATGTTCTTCAGCTAAGCAGATGTACTCCTCCAAGAGACAAAACCGTACATACCAGATTAAGAAGTTTCAAAACCAAACATCTTTCATGTGAGGAAGTGCTCTCAGTACCCTTTCCCAATGTCATATTCCCAACCCATTTTTTTACTTTTTAAGGTTAAAAAATGCACTAAAGTGTCTTGCTTTCAGCTTCTCAAAGTTTCTGGAGGAGAAACTTCTTCTTCCAGGCTGGAATTACCAAACCAAACTGGTGAAGAGTCCTTATTGCTCAATGTAAACAAGGACGAACGGCCAGTGCTGCACAGTTCCATAATTTATTCTCTAGTACATTACTATATTAAGCTACTGGTGGAAAGAAGCACATCACTAGCAAGTTCTTTGATCGTAAGTGCTGCAGCTGCTGCAGCAGTAGGTGAAAAGCTTAAGTACATAAACAGAGTACTAACCAGTACTAAACAGCTTCTGAGCTAAAGACCATGCAGGTATCATTTTGAAATCGGCTCTGAAGATAAACTGTCCAGGCTGATAAAGCCAGCCTATACAGTGTTTGGCCCTGCTTGGCAGTTCAGGAGAGTACAGCAGGCATCGTCAGACTTTCATAACCTAAATTTTCCTTAATAGGCTAGTTTAGGGCTGAGGCACAGATTAGCTGAATTGACCAAGCTGTCCTTAATACAATCCTTAGAGTTAACCACAGCAATGGCATCAAATCACTTTCAGATCTGTGTATAATCCTTAGTCTGTCTCACTGTGCCCAAATAATGCATCTTTTTAGCATGCAGATACTTCTGGATCATGATCCTTTCTGTCTGGCCACAATCCTTGCATGTACAAAAGCTAAGGCTGGGTTTGGTTTGTACGGTTGGTTTGTTTTGTTTTTTAATGGATATGGAATCCCCAAGTAACCAATTAAGCTGGCTTTAAGACTTTGAAAAACCAGGGCAGCACAGAGTGAACTTAATGGGAAGCAGATCTGGCCCACTATTTTAAGTAGTCTTTAGACAGTGGGGAGCGGGGGAGGGGGAGAGAGAAGGCTTAAAGTTTTGCTTGAAGACTCTGCAGTGACTGGGAGTGCTATTTTGTCCTTAAAACTAAGCATACCTGTCCTAGATTTGGAACCTGTTCCAAAAGAATACTAGTACAAGTACTTTTGTTAGGTGAATTCAGCATCATGTAGTGGTTTAAGTGCTGAAAGGGTATCAAGATCTTAATTGACAACTGGGCACACCACAGGTGGGCACTCTCACCTGGTCAGGTAGCATCCAGGAAACTGCTTCCTAGTAGAGAATGACCATACATTAACACCTGAGAAGCAACACTGCACAGGAAAATCACAAGTTTAATAACCATTTGTTTTCCCAGATGAGCATAGCCAAAACACTGTCTCTTTAATACAGCCTCCTTTGGCTTAGGTTTCCAGTTCCTGTTGATTTGGTGGGTTTATTTGGGGTTTGTTACTTTCAGAACACAATGCCACTGGACTACCATAGCTGTATTTGCTGGGGGAGAAAAAAAAAAAGCCAAAGACTTACTTAGACTTCATAGCACTTCCTTGCCATGCCTACTGCAAAGCCACAGCTGTAAGACAGGCACAAATCAGCAGTAAAAACACAGATAAAGACTGTATCCGGCACTTCCCTGAGCTTCAAGAAATGTAAGAAAACCCACAAATATTATTCATCAGGGACTACAGCAGGGGCAGCTACCTGCTACCTTAACCTTGGACTTTAGAAGTGTACTGCTTGATGGTCAGTGTCCTGTTAAGCAGGAAATAACTTCAAAGTTCAGCTTAACGTACCCTTCTTCAAAGCTTCAGGGATGAAGAAGTACTCACAAGGCCCCACAAAGCAGAATTCTATGCTAAAAGCTATGCTCATATAGTACTAAGCATGTCCACTTAAATCAGGAAACTGAGTTTCCACCTGCCATGTTCCACATAAACAGCATGATTTAGATGCATGCTGCTCTTAAGAACAAAACTAATAGGAACATTCCCCAATTTCGGCCTTGTGACATCACAGCCACTGCAACACTTTAAGGAAACTGAGCTATGGGACTTAAACTATCTCATGCACAAAGTGCTGAAACCACATCTTACGTCATTAGTAAAAAGATTGTGGTGAACCTGTAGGCAAAGGCAGCCTACAGCCGTCTAGGCAACTTGTTACAGAAGCAGTGACCTTCCCCAAAATCAAGCCACTCTCTGCGCCCCCTTCCTGAGCTCTGGAATCTCACCAAGAAAGTACGAGAACTTGCTCTATTACCAATTCTGGTCTGTTTGAGACTTCAGAGAACCAAGCGCAAGTCTCCGCAAAGAGCATAAGACCTTTCCAGCTCATCTAGAGGAAATTCTTTCAGCTTCTTGCTCAAAGCTGCCTCCTCAAATAAAGCCTCTTTCCAATGCTTTTATGCGAACCTTTATATTTGTTTGCACGCCAGCTTATTCCCCTCTACCAAAGCACTGACACTTAACAGCAAATTCAGTGAAGAATATTCTTACGTATTGTTCACACTGGGCAGCTAGGCAACAACCAAGTTGCCAAATACCTGTTTTACCTGAATTCCAACTACTTGCTTCCGGAGAGCAGCAAGGGTTTGTTAATAGGTTGTTCTCACTTGTACTCCTCCTTTTATCAGAAACAAAATTCAGCCCCGCAGAAATCATTGTATAATTTTGCAGTGATTCACTCCAGCATAGATGAGATTCAAGCATCTCACATCCTCTTTACAATGTGCCTCCACACTGTAACCTTAAGAAGTCGCAAGTTTCACAGCACACTGAAATACAGACTAGTATATAACCCCACTCTCTAACCAAAGAAAAGAATAAGCTGGGTTTTATTATGTCCTCCAAGAGCAGCTTCTGCAACTGCCAAATACAGAACATGAAGATTCAAGCAAGCTACACAGCATACCAAGTCCTACAGATAAATCTGTCAGTTGCCCTGCTATATGAAACACCACCTGACCTCAGAAATGAGGCACTGGTTATATGTGTTTCTAAAACTAATCACAAGAAGGTTTAAAAAGCAAAACAGGCAAATAAACAAAGCCACTAAAAAAAACCCAACTATTTTCCATTTGTATGATTCATAAGTTTAATTCACTGAATATTAGTTGGAGGACATCTTACAGACCTTTCTGAAGAAGTTGCTGATTGTACTCAATGCCAAAATTGTGCATTTTAGACTGTGCAGTCAGAAATCAAGCCAGTATTCCCACATGTGCATGCTGGGACTGTGATCTGCTGGGCTTAAGATCAGCCCCCAGTTAAAACTGCCTCAGTTTGGCAGCGCCCTTTTTGAAAGCTGGTCTAGGAGCTCCCTTACCATCACCAGCTTTCTGAGAGGTGCTGTCAATGAATTCTGCTATTATGTTTTGCTGGACTGAGAAGCTACTGAGAAAATCTGGAAGACCAGGTGACTATTTTAAGTGATTTGTGTTCAGGCTGTTTAGAGGACGGACTGGTTTTGTTGACAAAACAACAGGGAAATTTTACATTCCACTCTATAAAGCACCCTATATTAACTACAGTTCACTTCCTAGACACAAAAACTTCTACTGTGGAAGACTCGAAGCACCCGGGCCCTCGAAGGAGGCACCGCACACAACCTTTCCCTGCCATCCGGACCGCAACGCTGCCCTCCACCGTCCAGCGCAACACGGAAGCGTAGCTGCTCCCAAATTTCAGCCGTGCAGAGCGCAGCGGTGCTCACCACGGTGCTGCCCGCACCCCTGCCCGGCCAGCTGCGCTTCCCCTGCCCTGCCAACAATTCCTGCTCTGCCTGCCTGCACCCTTGCCCGGCCCGCACACTGCCCTGCGCGCTCCCCCTGCCCGGCCTGCTCCCCTACCCAGTCTTTCTGCCCGCATCCTTGCCCACCCCGCTGCCCCTGCCCAACCTGCTGCCCATGTCCCAAACCTTCACTCCTGCCCTGCTCTGCCCCCGCCCCCTGCCCGGCCAGCTCCCGCTGCCCAATCCTCCCACCCTGCTCGCTCCCGCTGCCCTGCGCGCACTCCCTGCCCATTCTTCCTGCCCATTCTTCCTGCCCCGCCCGCATCCTTGTACTGCCCGCTGCCCCTGGCCAATCCTTCTGCCCTGCCTGCACCCCTGCCCTGCCCACACCCCCTGGCCAATCCCCCTGCCCTGCCCTCACCCCTGCCCGGTCCGCTCCCACTGCCCAGTCCTCCTGCCCTGCCCGCACCCTTGCCCGACCCGCTGCCCCCGTCCACGCTCCCTGCCCTGCTCTCCGGAGATGCGCGGCTGTCGCGCCTCCCGCCCGCCCGGCCGCGGCGCACCGGAGCGGCAGCGCGGCACACTCGCACGGAGCAGTGGAGGAGCGCGGCGCTGACGCTGCTCCAGGGTTAAAGAATTTAAAAAAGAGAAGTAAAAGGAAATAAAACGATAAACGAAGGGGGCGGCAGAGGTGTGAGAAGCGGGACAACTTTCCCCAATTCCCGACGGCGGCCGGGCCTGGCCCCGAAGGAAAAGGCTGCCCGGCTGCGCCCGGCTGTACCCGGCTGGTCCTTGCAGGGTAGTGGCGCGGGGCAGGTGGGTGATCGTGATGACGGCCGAGAGGGATCCCCGCCAGCGTCTCCCCGCACCGCCGCGCCTCCAGAGGACCACCGTCCGCCGCCCGCGTCCCGGGAGCCCTCCCTCCGTCTCCCTCCGGTTACCTCCTCACCGCCGCCGCTCTCCTCTGTGCCGTTCCCTACGCTCGCCATGTTCCCGCTCCGCTGCCCGCCGCGCCGGATGACTGCGGCCGCCGCGCCCCGGCGAGGTCCCCGGTGCGGAACACCCGCACCCACCGGGGTCTATGGGACACACACACGGGGAACACGGCACGGACATGGCAAAACCCTCCACCAATGGGACGGGAAGCGCCGCTGGGGTGGCTGCGGAGGAGGCTGAGCCCACCGGGAAGCCCCACGTGTGTGTGTGTGTGTGTGTGCGCGTGTGTGCTTGTGTCCCCCAGAACAATCTCCCTTCGGCTTCGGGTCGCCCCCTCTCCGAGTGTTCAGCACTTTCTGACGTGGAAGGCATGATTTGTAGAAGGTGGGTGGGGGTCGACACAAGCGATGGCTTTGCCGTGTGAGAAAAGGAGAGGGAAGAAGGCGGCCAGCGCAAGCTGCCGGAGAGAAGGGGAAAAGGGAATGGGTACTGGGGGCTGCTTACCAGCAGCTCTTGGGGTTTGATGGAATTGTCCGTATATATGCACAGCTTCTCGGCTGTGAGGGGGATTGTCTCTTTCAGCTTGGAGGCCAGGAACATGCACACTGCCCCCAGCAGTTGCAGATGGCACTTTCGAGTGGGCACCACAGCTAAGAATCTGTCCAAGTAATTCATGGCCAAAGGGAAAACTTCTTCTTCGCACTTCTGCTCTTCACAGACCTGCAAGCGAGGGGAGCGTGGGGAGGACGGGGCAGCGGGAGGGGGGTGGAGAGAGGAAAGAAAAGACACAAGAAGGAAAAAATAAATGAGTGATCCCACGAAACAGACCACTGCCTCCCCGCTATGGCTCCTGCTATTTTTGTTTCCCGGGGAGCTAAATTTTGGGGGAGGGGGAGATCTCTGGAGAGGCTGGGAAGGCTGTCAATCGGCTTTCACATTCCTTTAGTTCATTCAGTAAGAAATGAATTCAAGACACTGTGTGGGAGAGCCGAAGAGCCCCATCCAGCAGCAAGCCAGCAGCCTCCGACTTTTTTTTTTTTTGCGACCCAATTTTTTACTTTTTTTTTTTTTTTTGATTTCGTCATATTTTCAAAAAATCGATAAAAATATTACAACTTCTCCGGGGGTCCCGGTTTTGCTGCTGGTGGCATCCCGGGACGGTCCCCTATCGTTTCCGACAATTGCAAAAATTCCCCCGGGGGGTGTCCCCCGGCCCTGCGCCCCCGATCCGGCATGGGGGGGGGGGGGAGGACGGGAGACACAGCGAGGGCGAGGTGGGGTGGGG